>JAGDQP010018683.1:0-36141 GCA_022664845.1 Lepisma saccharinum
AATAATAATAATAATAATAATAATAATAATAATAATAATAATAATAAAATAATTGATAATAATGCTTTATCATTACTACATGATAAAGCATAAGAAGATTCAACTGTATCAAACGTCGTCTTGTAGAAAGGAATTATATGAAACACCACTCGACAGATCCTATCAAATCATTTGTCTCAACATCGTCGACGCCCACAAAGAAATGAGTATCCACATTTCAACTTATAAGGAATTGTCCAAGGAATTGTAAAATCTATAACATTCTCTCGGTTTCCATGGTTCCTATGATGCTTACTGTCCGAACATACGTAAGAAATGTAATTTTATGTATAACTACAGATAGAGTCGAGTAGGGTGAATGAGGAAACGTAACAAAAGTTTAGAAAAACAAAATATTTTATTGGGACTTTCATAAAATGGAATCATATTAATAAGGGTTCTTTAGGAATACAGGATCCGCTATGAATTTCTATAGAAATATTGATAAATATATTTCTGTTCAGATTGGCAACATGAGATTAAGATGTTACAAATTATTTTCTCTATCCTATAAACCTTTTGTTAACTTAGGTGGTTTAGCTAATAACGATGGTCAATACATACCAGGGATCAGTAATGATTGGTGAGTATTACTTTTATACTTGGTGAGTGGTGCGAATAAATTTCAATATGAGTGTGGTGTTCTGAAAGCGTTTGTTAGAAAGGTTTTATTACATATCTTATTAAAGGTAGCATAGGATAATCATCCATATAGTATGTATTTCTTGGTGTCTCAGCTGAATGTGAGTATATGGAGAATCAGGTTTCTCAAGTGTTAATCCCACCAGAGGTCAGGAGAAAGGTACACATCCTCAACATATATATACTTCTTGGATATGACTAAATATAAATAAAGTTAATTTCTGATTATGTTATTTTGAACAAAACTGCCAAAGACAATGCTTCTGTTTCCGAATGGCATACATGTTTTAATTTTTTTTAAAAAACTAATACTCTATTAACTTCAGCTGCGGGTTGGAGAAGATTTTACTTTGAAAAACAACTTACATAAGTTTACAAATGTTCACAACGAAAGTTAGAAAAATAGTATGCTATGGTAAGCTTAGATCTAAACCCATAAGATGGAAAATGTTGTTTAATTAATTTTGTATAATAAGGCTTACGGAACCAAGTTTCTCGCCGCAGCAACAAATATTTGTTCTTGAATACTATTCTGATCAAGATCAAGCAAGTCATCTTCAGCAAGTCTTCATATATTATTAACCTCTTGAAAATCTCTTATAATAATGACATCCCAATGACGTCTCGACCTAAAAAAAATCTCCTCCTCTACCCCGGCTTCCTAACCAGGATCGACTGTAATAATACAAGATAGAACTACATAATATAAAAATTGTAATGCTGTAATTTGCTAATAAAAAAACTATTCCTATTTAACTTACCTTATGGTATCGATGTTGTAAGAATAAATAAATATTTTTGGGCGCTACTGAGTGTTAGTTACCAGTGAATGTAATTGTTTACACTACAGAATGAAATAAGTTCAAGATGGTTGACTGTATTTACTGTAATTTTATGTTCGTTCAACGCTCAGGGCACGTACTAACTTAAGAAATAAGTATCTAAAGTATATCATCATAAAATAACAAAGTATTACCAATGAATACATAACGACGATTAACTGCTATTCAAATTTGAAATTGTACACGTTTGACAATTGCAAAATATGTTTTAATAATGTAAAACACGTACACCCCTTTTACAGTGTAGACAGTGCTCGATTTGTAGATGTGATGGTTGAGATTTCCCCCTCTCTGCAAGAATCTTCCAATGCTCTGTTTTCAGAATTAAGCATCAAGCCTGGACTATCAACGAGCGTAAAATTCTGTACTGTACGTTTTGAAAGATTCTTCCCCTGACTGGAAATTGCACAAATCGGACACTGAGTGTATATCTGTTGAATTGATAGTGACAATGTATAACCAAACGTAAGAATTGCTTACAAGCACAATTCAAACTTTTGAAGCTGTAATTATGTTTGAGATAACTTATTTCCGGGATATTACCGGGATAGACGGCTATAGCTCCCTCAGTCAATACAACTCTTGGGAGAGAAATGGAGAAGGAAGCGGACATTTCAACATGAACTTTAGTAGGACTGAACGAAAAATGCTGGAGATTTGTATGAAGCTTGAATACATTGCACTTTGAGCAAGACTTAAATCCATTTCATAACCAACCCCGTGATTTTGTTCTTGCAAACAAGTACTTCGGATTGTCATTGGGGAGGCTTGGAAGTTCGAGTTCTGCTGCCGGACAACCTGAATGTCGTTTACCAGAATTTTACTCAACTTCAATAGGAATATTTTGAAATTGTACCTAAACAAACGTTCTGGTCACTACCTGCTCCTTTCTCATACAACGAAACACACAAAGTATACAAGATTTTATTACCCAAGATTTTCAAAAATAACTTTGGGTATAGTAAATGTTGAAATTAACACAGAAATATGCACGAAATTGTCCAAAACAGCACAGATAAATATAATCTTGTTTTTATTTCATGATTTTTTAGAGTGTTTTGTCTATGATAACTGTAAGATAATTTCAGTATCTTGGCTAGTGTAGCATCAATTCCTTAGAATAGCAAAATGAGTAGCAGAGAAAGAGCTTTACCGAGTGCAATTTTCCCTTAAACCGAATCTGCTGTCCTAGAGTATTTTAGCGGAGTGAGTGAAGAGTGGTGCGCAAAGGCCGTTTTTCGTGACAAGTAATATCGTATTTTTTCAGTGCACCGGTGCTTTGCCCCAGATACTAACTCCAGCGTGGTTCAAAGCCGTTAACACTCTCTTTAGAAGCCAAATGCTCGATTAGAACGAAAGATACAAGTCAATTTAACTAAGGGAGGGGAAGAGAGGGATCAGATATAGTGGATTTGAAGGTCTTATAGTTCCTACATTTTATTAAAACCACGAATCGCTACTGATATATAACAATGGTTTGATTACAAGGTTGTCAGTTATCATGATCTCCACGTCCGTATTCTGTACGGACAGTCCGTATTTAAAAGTACGGACAGTCCGTCTCCGTACCGTACTTTGCCAAAATTAACGGGGGCCTTTTCACTTGATCAGTTACCGACTGCTGATTATTTTAAACGCATGCTTTCTTAAATATATATCACACCATATAACGACTTTCAAGTAGCACGAAAATGCAAACCGTTCCTAAAGCATTAAACTGTAGTTTCGCCTATTTTTCTTGCCTAGTAATGTGTTTATTATCGTGTAGCAATGTTTTAAAAAACACAAATATATTGAAACCCAATCATAATGACCATGAGATCCTCCGACCTTGGCAGTAGATAAGATTACCTTCTCTCTCTCGCTCTCTCTATGGCTTACGGAACTCGCAAGTTCATCGCCGCAGTAACAAACTATTTCCATCGGGTTCTATCTTGGGCAAGATCAAGCCAGTTTTCATCACAAACACCTATTTCTCCCAGATCTCTTCTAATATTGTCCTCAAAACATCGTCTCGGTCTTCCCAACGATCTCCTTCCCTCCTACTTTCCTAGCAAGATGGAATATAGTCTTAGGTTTTCTCTCATCCAAGCTACATGGCCTGCCCATTTTAGTCCTCGCGGTTTCATTATTGTTACAACATCGGGTGAGTCGTTAAGTCCGTGGAGTTCTTCATTATGCAGTCTCCTCTATTCTCCAGTCATCTCGTCCCGTTTTGGCCCGTATATCTATCTCAAGACCTTATTTTCAAACACTCGTAATTTATCTGCTAAGGTCGTACTCCAATTTTCGCAACCATAGAGTATTACCGGCAGAATCGTTCTGTATATTTTCAATTTCAACTTCCTTGATATTAATCGCGAGGTTAGGAGTTTCTTAACTGAATAGAAACATGCATTGTCCGATACTAAACGACGTTTTATTTCTTCCGTTACCTCGTTTTTGCTTGTTACATATGCTCCCAAATATTTATATTTGTTTACTTTCTCTATGTTCTCATTCTTAATTGTTATGTACATATTTACGTTATTCCCTGTGTTTCGGCTTGTTATAATGTATTTTGTTTTATCTACGTTTACCTGTAGACCTATCTCATCGCACGCTTCTACTAAGAAATCGGTGTTACTTTGTAGTGCCTCTATATCGTCTCCTATTAAATCTAGATCATCCGCGTACACGAACAGTTGATTCAAGCCATTCAATGTTAATCCCTTTTTGTCCTCTTTTATTTTCTGAATCGCACATTCAAACGCAACGCTAAACAGTATTGGTGACAAAGCATCACCTTGCTTCAATCCGTTGCAAATCTTGAAACTATCTGACATATTATTACCTATCCTCACTCTGCTTGTGGGGTCGCTAAGACACATTTTCACAAGTTGAACAAGTTTCTTCGGAATTCCTAATTGTACCAGGATACTGTATAGTTTTTTTCTTTTGATAGAATCATAAGCCTTCTCAAAATCGATTCATAGCTGGTGAATAGTCCCATTGAATTCCCATTTTCTCTCCAAGATTTCTCTCAAGGCGAAAATCTGGTCCAACGTGATTATATTTCTTCTAAATCCACATTGGTGATCTCCAATTATTTTATCTACATATACACTTAGGCGAGTTATCAGGACATTACTTAACACGTTGTAACATGTTGGGAGCAATGAGATTCTGCGGTAATTATTGCAGTACGAATTATCGCCTTTTTTATAATCCGGAACTATTATTCAGGTTTTCCATTCATTTGGAAGCTCCTCCTTTCTCCATATAGCGTGTATCAATTTATGCAGTACCTTGATTAGAGCCGTTCCTCCCGCTTTAATTAATTTTGCTGGTATATTATCTATTCCCGGCGATTTGAAATTTTTAAATTTCTTTATCGACATTTTGACCTCGATTTTGCTAGGTTCGGGAATCCACGGTTCTGCGGTGTGGATTCGTATGTTTGTTTTCCGTCATGTACATTAAGAAGTTTGTCGAAATAACTTTTCCACACATCGATAATTTTAGTCGGATCCGCCTGAAGATCTCCGCGTTCATTTCTAATCCTCCCTAACCTTGGCTGGTACCCTTTTCTTAACGAGTTTACCCCTTTGTACAGATCTCGTATGTTATTTGTCTTCCCGTTTACCTCTATCTCCAGAATCTTCTGCTTCATATACTCCCGCTTTTTTTGTGAACCCGCGTGGGGCCTTGAGTTTCGCGTTACTGTAGTGGTTGGTATTTGCTTCGCTTTTATTACTCAGCCATCGCTGCCTTGCTTATTTTCATTCTTCATGAAGTTTAAGGAATTTTCCTCAAAGCAAGGCTTGTTTCTCTGGTGTTTCTTCTCATCTCTACGTTCCTTCACTGCGCCCTTCTCTGTATCACGAATTGACTCCCCATCTTACATCTATTTCACAATTAATTTCATCTTTATTACCACTCGAGTCGGCTAAGATTTCGAACCTATTTGAGATTTCGAGTAGGTAGTCTGCTTTGGATTATCTAATCGTTTCACCTCGAATTTAAGTTGTTTTGATCCTTTGCTTTCTCTGCTCTCTCTCTGCTTTCGTTATGTTTGTGTGTCTTCGTCTATCTGCTAATACGTGATCGATCGGGTTGAGCGTTTTGCCATCCGGAGATACCCTTGTGTACTTGTGTATGTCTTTGTGCTGAAAGTATGTGCTCTCTCCATTGTTGTTTGTCTTCTCGCGAATGCTGCATTTGCCTACAGTAGGTTTATATTTTTCCTCCCTACCCACCTTAGCGTTGGAACCACTTAACACAATTTTCGTATTATACTTCGCTAATTGGTCTAACAACCTTTCTAGCTCATCGTAAAATGTATTTTTGTCGTTATCATCAGCAACCTCGGTCAGAGTATAGACATTTATTAAAACCGTGTTGCACCACCGGTTACGTATCGTAATGTACAATAGTCTTTTGTTTACGAATTCTATATTATGAACCACCGGAAGGATACTGTTCTTAATGAGGAATCCTGTTCCGAAATCGTGAGACTGTGTTACCCCGTAGTACGAGTAGCAGGTGTATATTCCCTGTTGAATACTATCTCACCCTCCCATCGGACTTACTGTATCGTTAGTATGTCCAGCTCGTACTTTTCGGTCTCGCGTACTGTCACCTGAAGAGCGCTCGTTTGGTATAATGTTCGTATGTTCCACGTTCCTATTCTAAGGTGTTTCTTAATCCTGTTCTTGGAGCCACCTGAAGCAGTTCCCGCCCGGAGATCCGAATGAGGGACTAGTTTACCTCCGGAATATTTTACGCCAGGAGAATCCACGAACCATATGTTACTATTTCTTGACATGATTTACCAGAGTTATCAGATCTACAGCCTCGCAGTAAAGGCAGACATTCAAGACGTCATCCTCTGTCTATCTCTGGCCCTTGCCGATGTCATTTATCTTCAGCCTCAGAGTGGTAATGGTGATGCTGCTTCCCCTCACCATGATGCAAACAATTAATTGCCTATGATTAGTTAGGTTGACCAGATGTTCGCAATTTATATGAATGAATCATTAAAATAAAATTTCCTCAGTGACAATACAGCACCCCTTACAATTCTATTTTTATAGTCTCCAGATTCCGTGTTTTGGTTATTTTTTTATCCAGCCACAACTTCAGGTATTGCGTGAAACTATTGAGCATATACTAAAATTGGAGCAGTGAAGTAGTCGATGCAGAAATTATATTTGCAATCAAAATTTAGAAACAAAATAGAACACAATTTTATAGCGTGCTATTTTTGGAACAAATGTTGCTAACAAAAGTTGAAAGTGAGGACATTCTAAAAAGTGTTATGTCTGTCGTGAGTTGGTTTCGTACATAAATAATATTGTATTTGCAGAATTGGTCCGAAAGATTCTTCAGTGATGCTAAAAAGATGGAACATCTTACCAGATGTGTAAATATGAAACCGGAATTTGTGCATAGACGGCGTTAGCTGCCACTGTGGTTACCGTAAACCTGCATCCTTGGCGCCACTTGCTTGTTTGGACTGCTTATAACGATTTGCAACTCACAACCAGACAAGTTTCATGTCATAGCGTTTAATAGCGATGAACACGGCGCAATTTGTACCTAGAAACTACGATGTGCGGACAGCATTGATTTTTTGTTACCATTTGAAGACAACTGCTGCAGAATCGCATCGCATGCTTGTCGAAGCTTACGGTGATCATGCTCTTGGTAAGTCACAGTGCTATGCGTGGTTTACAAAAATTAAAAGTGGCGATTTTGACGTGAGAAACGAAGAACATGGAAGATCAACGAAAAAGTTTGAAGACAGCGAATTGCAAGCTTTGTTTAATTAGGATGACGCTCAAACGCAACACCAACTCGCTGATCAATTAAATGTGACACGAGAAGCAGTTTCCATACGTTTAAAAGCCATGGGCAAGATTCAGAAGGTGAGAAAATGGGTTCCACATGCATTGACTGAACGACAGCAGGAAAACCGATAAAACACTTGCGAAATTCTGCTCGTCATGTACAAAAGGAAATCATTTCTCCATCGAATTGTGACTGATGACGAAAAGTGGATCTATTTCGAGAATCCTAAGCGTAAAAGATCATGGGTAACTCCAGGAGAACCGGCGACATCGACTGCAAGACCGAATCGCTATGGACGGAAGACAATGCTTTGTATTTGGTGGGATCAGAAGGGAGTGATCTATTATGAACTGCTGAAACCTGGCAATACCGTTAATACCCAACGTTAACGACAACAAATGATCGATTTGCATCAAGCTTTGCGTGAAAACGACCAGAATATCACCAAAAACAACATAAAGTGATTGTGCTTCACGATAATGGACCCTCCCAGACAGCAAAACCGGTCAAGGAAACGATTGCGACGTTGGGTTGGGAAATCCTTCCGCATGCGGTTTACTCACCAGCCTTCCGATTTTCACTTATTTGTGTCCACGGGACACGCACTTGCTGACCAGCGCTTCACATCTTACGAAAATGGCTTGATGACTGGTTTGCAGCACAAGAGGCACAGTTTTTTTTTGGTCTAGCATCCATACATTGCCGGAACGATGTCAGAAATTTATCGCTAGCGATGGCCAATACTTTGAATAAAATAGTTCTTAGCATTGTCATCCAATCACTGTGTCTTTTCTGTACATAATTTCCGGTTTTATATTTACGCACCTGGTATGCATGAAAAGTTTGTGTCTTACGAGGAGTTTCTTTCTTATTGAGTATTTTTTCCTACATGTGACAGGAGAGACATCCTCATGAAAGAGTAATCATAATTAAATTTTAATATATGTTTAATACAAGGCACGTAAAAACAAATTTGAATACTTTTGAAGTTAATCGTGTGACTTTTGTCACTAGATGGAGAAGTGTCATGAAAGATTTGAAACAATCTGGTGTTCGCTCGACAGTATTAGAAAATGTTCCGGTACTTGTTTTAACACTACCAGGAAAAAAGGTAGATTTTGAAAAGCTTTTTAGTGTTATGGGGATTTACTGGACACATGGAAAAAGTAGGTGGGAGGTGAGCATCCTGGAATATATTATGAAAATCAAAACAGAGATAGACATACCATGTGACAAATTTCAATAAAACCCCAAGAGGAGGATAAAAATCTACTTCTGATGGCAAAAACTTCGGAAAAATTCAGACCTAATACAGAATGTTAGAAATATACAACATTCATTTTTCAACCACATATTTTCTTTCCGTATTTACTGTACTTTTACATTTTATCAAAGAATGATATACAGCCTTTGTCTTTTTATATATTTTTTTAGAAACAAAAACCACTCGTATACATTAAATTTACTCTTTTTAGTTTAAAAAAATTCTAGGTATTAAGTGTATGTACTAGGTATTGATGTCAAAAATTGATTACAACTTCTTTGACGGCATATTTAAAAAAAACAGTCTCTGGAAATTATCATTTATATAAATAAATAGTGTGTACTTACGCCCGGCTCGTCCCCAAAAAGAATGTGTGTGCATGCGTTTGGATATCAGTGGCTGATTCTCCTTGAAGAAATCTTCCGTGCCCTCACCGATGGTATCAGCATCTTGTTTGGCTTCAATACGAGATGTCAAGTAATCCGAATCACTGTCAGATTGATCCAAAAATTTCAAGGATACGTCATCCTCTAAGCTACTCTTAGCTAAATTCCAAAATTGAGAATTTTTATTTTCAGCATCATTGTCGTTCCCGGACATTTGAATCAATGATGACTCTGGATAAAACGATAAATCGTCATTGGTATCACTCGCTCTGCTGGAAAGCACAGAGGAACCGACAGGAACTTTCACGTAAAATTCTTGATCATGACGCGCAGCATATATTCCCGATAAGCATGATCGGTTTGCTAATAGAATCATTGAAATAAAAATTATGTACGAAATTTTGCCTTTCATTATTTTGGATGGGAAAGAACGTGCCGTATACTAGTCAACACTTAAGAACGATTCTGTTTAACAACTAATATGTATCCTCCGAATGTTGTCTCAATTTGCCGTATACAAGTCCACGTGGATCCATGCTTGCTTTTATATCATGTGTTGTTTCCCGCCCTGTCGACGCGAGGTCTCAGTCGTCAGAGCAGCACGTAAACGGAGACATCTCTCTGATGGTTTAGTCCTGCGCATTTTCTGCATATGTTCGTCTTTCTCTCTCTCTTTCATTCACAGGCACAGACACCCACATACACATACACTCACACATATACGCAGAGAAAGAGAGAGGAAGAGAGAAAGAGTCTTCATTAAAGTATTTCCCGGCATGCGATTCTTGTATATTCAAATTATTAACTGTATAGTTCTATGTTATTCTTCGAGAACAGTGTTGGTTTAGTTTCTAACGATAAGACTGGTGTGTGGGATTTTTATCCAAGGCCAGACTAAAGTTAACTGGCATTCTAAGCATTAATCCTAAGCATTAGATAATAACCCTGTCTCATCAGCTCCTCAATAAGTGATGAAGGAAATGAAAATACAGTTTCATTCCTGACCCCACCATCTGTACTAACATAAAAAAATATTATCTTTGTTTAACATTAGACGCAATATAAGCAATTTTTTTACTTTTTTTCTTAACATAAAGTTTTCTGATGTTGTATTAGGAACTACCAGCTATCGATTCGGAATTCTTACAAATGTATCGGATCGTTAATGACCTAGTGAGTAAATTCTATCGCATTGTCTATGAAATATTTGCTAGGTGTGTTCCCCGTAAAATAAGTACTGTTTCAAAGTATACATGTTGATTCACCAAAGATATTATTAGAAAACTTAAGGTCAAGGCATATTATCATAAGGAATTCAGAGTCAAAACTATGAATTCAACACCTTTCTATCAAGAATTACCTCGATTACGTAGGGAAATTAAGAAAGACATTAGAATTGCCTATAAGAGTTTTATAGTTAATTCTGAAAATATTATCAATACCAACTCAAGCGAACTATGAAATTTTATAAAAATTAAAAAGGCATCTCCCGCCAAATGTATTAAGATTTGAATGTCACAAGTTGTCTAGCAATGAAGAAATATGGAATGTATTTGCTCAGTATTTTCAATTGGTATTTCTATTCTCCTCTAAGACAAATTACAATTTTAATGGTGATGCTGTTAGTAATAGAAATGATGAAATAGGGACACTGTGCATTGACCAAATTCAACTAAAGGAAGTTGAAAATGCTATTAGAAATTTAAAATCGAAGACGACAGTTGGTTCTGATGACCTACCCTCATATGTAGTTAAGGGATGTGTTGATATATTTAAAGCATATGCTACCTACAGATAGCATTTAGCTTATCCCTAAAAAAAACATGTACTTTCGTCGACAAATGGAACTCTGCCCTGGTTTGTCCTATCCCAAAATCTAATAATAGCAGAGACATCAATGACTTCAGACCAATTGCAATATTACCAGCTTTTGCAAACTTATTTGAACAGATCTTATACAAGAGAATTAGTAATCATATTCAACCAGTTATCTCAACTAAGCAACACGACTTTGTTTCTCAGAAATCCACGGTAACAAACTTAGCAGTTGTTACGGACTACATATCAAATTCGTTGGATGAAGGCAAACAAGTCGGTGTGATTTATATTGACTTTGAGAAAACATTTGACAGAGTTAATCACAATATATTACTAGAAAAATTAAATCACTATCACTTCTAACTCACTCTGATTAGGCTCTTATATTCATACTTAACAAATCGCAAGCAATTAGTTGTCTATAAAGAATACAAATCATATGAATATTCTTCACTCTCAGGAGTTCCTCAAGGTTCGAACCTAGCACTTTTATTATTCCTCTTGTTTGTTAATAACCTTTCTGATTATGTGCCTGATATTGACAAATTCTTATTTGCAGATGACTTCAAAATATATACAAAAGTCAACTCTATCGGAGACTGCATAAGACTTCAGCAAAGCTTAGATAAAATTACAAACTGGTGTGCTATCAATCAACTTAAGCCAACATAAGTAAATGTAAAGTATTATAATTTAATAGAAATAAAACCACTCATCAATTTGATTATTCAATTAATCAACTAACTGTAGTTAAGGCTCTTGGTATCAGTTTTGACTCGAAATCAACTTTTAACATACACGTTACAAATACTGTATAAGAAATGAAGCCTTAAAGTTATTAGGATTCGTGATTAGGATGGGAAGAGAGTTCAACAACATATCAACATTTGAAAAAATTTACTATGCTTATGTTCGCTCCAAGGTAGAATATGCTTCTTCTATTTGGAATCCATTGTCAATTGAAACATTGACAACAATTAGAGAAAATCCAATCAAAATTTATTAATTTCCTGACTTTTGAAGAAACTCGAATCTACCCTGCTTATGATAATTACAATGCAGTCATTAAGAACTTTAATAATCAGAATTTAGAACAAAGGCGAAACATTGCTGATCTGTTATTTCTTCAAAAAATTGTTCAAAATAAGTTAGATTGTATGGATTTGGTTTCAACATTACAGTTTCGTGTCCCGTCATCTAAAATTCGCGTTAACAATACTGGTCTCTTCCACTGTAAAAAGGTAAGAACCAATATCTTGATAAGGTCACCAATCTGGACAGTTTGTACTATATATAACAAACTCTGTACAGTTCACAATGATTTGGACGTATGCTATATGTCACCTAAATAATTTAGAGATGCCATGGTCAATAAACTCTGTACAACTACTTTGTAAAGCTCAACACTATAATTAGGCTGTTGCCTGTTGTGTTGTCACTAAATAAATAAATAAAAACACAAATTTTCAACAGTTCTTTAATGCATTTTCTCATTTCTAAACTGAAAACTGAAAATACGAAGATTATTTTAAATTAATATCTATTTGCTTTCAAAGGTTACAAGGCTAAACCTGATATAGCTACAGCAATTAGTGATCTCGAGAGTATATTTCATTTTTTTTATATCAACGTTCTATAGAAATCGGTTTTTTAAAACAATATTCAACAAGGAGTAATAGTGAGTAGAGAAATACCATTGCCTATAGGAAAGGAAAAATATATTATATTTTATTGCTTTTATCCTTAAAGAGAAATGTCATTTTTACGTATATGAATCAAAAGATTAAAAGCATTTTTTATCGATGTTGTTCAGTATTTACAATTTTACATTTTAGCAACTTTACTCTCGACTTTTAGGCTGCAATATGTATTATTAATAAACATGTGGTTACTCTGCTTACTGTTTAATCAAACACTGCTTTTATCGAAAGAAAAATCTCATTTTATCAATTCTCTGAAAATATAATTTTTAGTTTGATTTGAGAAGGTAGTTTTGTACGGTGCTTTGTTAAAGGGAATATCGTAAGAAAAATATTTTAGACTAGCTGATTTGCCCGCCCGTTGTGCGCGGTGAATAAAATATGTTGGCAACCGTCATCGGGACTGTCACCAATCAGCTATTACCTAAGTTAGCAGTTGTTAATGAATTAATAGTCATACCAGATTTTACCACTTGGAGGTAGTCAACCCGTCGAACAACAATGTAGTGTGGGTTGCCGCGTGCTTTGGTTTTAAAGTTTCCATTAATTGGAATTCAATGGGTAATTAGATGATCTATTATCTTCGAAAATAATAATTTTCAGAGATTGGGGGAAATGGGAACAGTTTCTATTTTCTATGGATGAACCCGTGCAGTAACATTGGATAAAGAGAAACACAGTCCTTGCTTTTAAAGTTTTAGTGATACATATAATTTAGAAATCACCAAAAATGTGAGAAAAGTATACATATTCCAGATAAAATATATTGTGTATTCTGAAAATATTAACTAAAGAAAATACCGTTAAAAATTGTAAACACAAACGCAAAATGTGATATTAACCCCGTGAATGGAAAGTGTAGCTGTTCAAGAAAACACAAAGTGTAGATCTTAATTTAAGAAACTAAATTCTTCCCTTAGCTGACAAGGTTAATGCACTGTATCATCCTTAATGCTTAAAAACTATGACTATATTAAGAGACTACTAACTTAACCAGAAGGAAACACAAAAAGTTAACTTGAACATAAAATACAAAAATTACAGTAATAATTAAATATAAATGCTATATCTGAGTAATAATGGATTGATACTTATTATATAGTAAAACGGCTTTCGGTGTAAGCTTTCTATACTATGACCTATATGAAACAATAAACAGCATTATTTGTAAGATAGAGCTTTAAATAAACGTATTCGTTTCCACATTCATATATTGTATTCTTCCTGAAGTATCCATCGTTACCAAATTACTGTGGACAAAATATCTTGTCAATTTACTTTAAATGATTTCATAATAAATGTTAAATATAAAGTCCAATTCTATGGGAAGAATGTTCGAATTCATCATCTATATTTAATAAACAATACGTATGTCACAAATATGCATATTGTTTTATATACGTGTTATAAATAAAAGATAAATTCGAACTTCTTATAAAAAAAAGATCTAACAATTGAATCCCTTTTGATTTGTTTCTGTACCCCACAATTTATCTTTACGTAACCTAGCATATTCTAACGATTATCTAGTGGTCTGGAAAGAAACCAGAAATATCTCTTAATCAAGACTAGTTTCTTTCTAAGGTCTGTAAATGTAATGGTACTTAATGTAATTTCGTAACACATTTTTATTATAGACTGACTTCCACAACGCATACGGGTATGTATTCGAGAGAGCATGAATATGAGGTATTTAGTAGCATATATAAACATCCTGTAGTTGCACCGGTTCTTGGCAAGATTTGTTGGGAAGAATTTGGCTATGTTGGAAATACGTAGAAGAGTTCTGCTTTTAAAAGGGAATGAGGAACATTTAATCTTAATTTGGTAAGAGTTAAGTAATTTCCTAACCTTTTATTCATAACTTCTCCTACAAGTTCAACTATAATATATATAACCGTGGTAACTAATTTAATAGTCTGACCGTAGTGAAGTATTGATCCATGTTCATATATTGTCGACCGGATTTTGGCACAACAATGAACAGATAATTGTAAATAGACTTTAATTAGTTTTGAGTGTAAAAGGGATCCAAAACACACACATAGTTCAACAGAAACAGTGAAAATTGCTTTTATTCATTTGAATATCATAAACTGTCAGTACCTCGGAACGCAAACTCGCTCTTGCTTTTAATACACGAATATTACTCATTGTGCAAATACCGGATGTGTGATTTACATTTCAGAGGAAATAGAAGACTTAACAAATGTTCAATGATTCAGTAAGTAATACCAAAACTTAAAGAGACAAACAACACGATTCAGAGACTTATGGTATTATCCACTTCCTCGAGATATCAAGAAAAGCACGTTTAAGGGAACAGAAACTACGATCCATACTCAAGCGTAAACCTATATTCATCGAACAGGATGTAGTAAACCAATGCTCAATTATTATTATTAACACCGCAATGTCACGTTTCGACCAATATTAGCCTTGGCTCCAGGGACCAGTTAATCGAAAACAATCCAAACCAATTCGAAATCTTTATCACAAACATCCTTCTATTACCGGAATTCCTCCCTCCATTTCACCTTAACTATCCTTGAAACATAATAAGGAATCAATTAAATATCCTGAGAAAGAGACAATGCTCCCTTTTCCACCGATCAACAAATGACGAAGTCAATGGCATCAGCCAACTGCCGGAGACAAGATTCAACACGAAAATTAACAGTCAGGAAAAACCATCTTCTTCCTTCATCGAGACGCAGTTTTAGACTGAACTTCTGATTGTTGAAAGCTCAGTATGGCTGTGCATCGATTGCTATTGTTAAAGAGAACGCGAAAAGTGTAAGTCCGGAATTTTGGGAACTTAGTTTTATTGTGGCATTGGTATCGAAAGTTGTTACATCATTTCATCAGTTCAGACTCAGTAAAATTTTATAAGTGACCGTTCAATGTGATTAAGTTCCATCTGGTAGTTGAACTTTAAGCATCGTAGAAGCTAAAAAAAGTAGTAGATTAGTCGACTCAGAGGCGAGACCAGTGTTCGCTCCGTCCAGGACTAGAACCAGGTTTTCAACCTAGGACCCTAGGACTCATCGTTTGCGATACCACAGGTATGTGTGTGTTTGGATTTTTTAACGAACAGTCAGTGTTGTGCTCATACTGTCCGACTTCCATTCAATCCTAATGGATCGTCTGTTTGAAACACCAATAATCCATTAAACGTATTAGTATTGTTGTCAATGCAAATTAACATCTGGTTTCCTCTAGCTGCCAAGCAAAAGCAAATTAAATTTAGTAGAGTTAAGTAATCTGAGTAGTTTAAGCAGTTAACAATCTCCATTGGTAGTAAATCGTAAGTAATATCGAGTGCTCACATTATGTACAACAAGTGTTCATTTTATGCCGCAGTCCATAACAAATAAATAAAATCTTGGCATTGTACATAAAACACAGTAATACTAGAGAAATTTGCAATATAGTATATTTGATGAACTATTATTTAAGATAGTGATGTATACATACAGTCAATCGTATGTATAGAAACTTAATGAGTCATTGTCATGGTCACCAACTTCTAGATCTTTCGTATCACTTCAATTCACTGTCCACAAATCACTATTTTATGAAATAATCGTTTCCAATTTAGATTCTTGAAGAACAACCAGGATTAAACGGTAGATGTAGTATTCAGTAACACCAATTGTTACGATTTTACACAAGGAGGGCCGAAAAACTTTTTAATTCAGTTAAACATACACTACAATTTTAGCGTCGTAACATCTTACCGAGTACCGCTATCTTCTTCACACAGGTTTCGATAAATAGAATGTGTCTATAATATGAGCACGCAAAAATATGAAATATGAGATTACAAGATAATTCTGATTGTTTAAGTCTTTAATAGGCAAAGTTTAATGATATGCAACTTCTTTTTTGTTATTTCTGTTTGTGTTGCAGCTCTGCTCGGTGCGGAGAGACGACAGTGGTGGATAGAAATACTCGGGTAATATTCAAATTCCAAACATGTTATTAAATTCTTATATCTACAGGGTTAAACTGCACTCTTAAAAATTCAGTTGAAAATTCCGGTAATACTACGGGAATTATTCCGGTTTTTTCCCGTAGCCGTATTTTACAGTGAAAATACCTGAATCTAGGAGCAGTGTAATCAACTCTACATAAATCTGCAGTAGTTATTTAAAGTTGGAATATCATGAAATTTTAAAAGAACGCTTGCAAACGCGATAAACAATGTATTTGTAATTCAGTTGCATAAGAAATATTGTTATACTGTTCGAATTAATCGTTATTCTACTTCAATCATATAAGTGCACTATTTAAAAAATATTTTTCTGAAACTTAACTCTGTGGTTACGAACACTGTGAAGTTTGACAAATGAGCATCAAATGCCGTGTGTTCGTGGTTATTTGTTTGTGTTTGTTTTTGTGAGTGAAAAGGAACATCTATTGGAATATTCTGTATTCTGAAAAGTAAGTATTTTTAAAATTTCTTATAATAAAGTAGAAATAGGTGGATGTTACTTTCAAAATTTCTTGTTACCCGGAAGTAAATTTCATGTCACACATGAATGGAGAATGAGTGGGTGATGTATAGCGGGAACATTGACTGCATTCAAAGAACTGAGCGGCTCACTGAGGACTGAGCGCTTAGTGAACGTCTGGGATCGGAAATCCTTCGGATGACAGTTAAGGTATATGCTCAACGAACAGTTGAATATTATAAAGCGCATGGATGAACTTCGACGAACAATAGAATATCGTACAGCGCAAAGAGTGGTAAACATGGAGAGCCAGGAAGATGTAAATGTACTTGTAAATATGCAAATATGGTCCACAATTGGATCCTGTGGAATAAGAACTAAAATAAACTTGTGTGGATCCATAGGACATTTCTGTTGCCATCTTTTCTATAAAAGCATTAATTTCTTTATTCCACCAGTAGTGAGGAGGCGTGGCCCATTACTAGACCCACACCTTTCAAATGTACCTAAGGTACACGATTAGGGCTACTAATAACAGTCCAGTCTTTATCCTATGCAGAATGCATTTATTTGTTCATAATTAGTAACGTAACGTGAATTTATATTAATATGAATTTCGGATTACTTGTACATTTCGATATTAAGAAAATGTTTAACTAAATCACACGGAGTAACACTTTGCGCAGCCCCTGACACATACGTGGAATTTTCTACTTTACTCACATTAGACTAGAAAGAGAAGAATCTGGGTGATATTTCAAACCTTGATGGCAAGGTTCTAGAACACTGGACCCCTCCACTTCTAAGTGTCCAAGTCAGTGTTTCTTTTTATTTCAAAAGAAGTGACTTTATTCTCTACATATGATACGCCTGCAACCGGGACAGCGTTCTAGAACCTTCCCATTTTACTATTAGTTTTTGGACTGCTAATTGTCTAGGTATTCATATTAAAGCGTACGGTACATACGGCAGAATAGCTGACTGTCATAAAGTGCACCATAACCGAAGGAGCTTATGTAAATTGCTACTCAAAACTTGAAATATAATTTGCAGTTTCGAATCCCAATTTGAGCGCCGAAACGTGACTACCAACCTGGCCAATTTAATTTAGCAAGTTAGAACAAGCTTAAGAATTTAATTTGTACAAAATAAATATTTATTTTAAACTCTTTTAATACCACATGAAAATGGTCTTGTTCCTAACGCCAGAGTGATGTTTATATGAAACTAGCGATTCAGCTCTCGCCTCGCAGTGCCGTATTTCGATGCAAGCAAACAAACAACTAATATATATGCATCTCTAGCGCACCATAAGTTAGATGAAATGCATTTAATACAACTAATACGTTTTTCTAACATCTTACAATTCTGAAGCAGGAAGTGCAGCTGATAACTTCCTGATATTTCATAGTACGTATTATTATACTCGTACGTAACGCTGAAACTTTCTGTTTTGGAAGCCATTTTGCCTATACTAGCACTTCCGGCTCAAATAGAGCGTGATATTTCTTGGCTCAAAAAAATGGCGGCGGCTCAGAATGAGCCGGAAACAGTCAGTGGCATTCAAAGGACAAATTCACTGAGCGCTCATTGAGTGCTCAGTGAGCGCTCACTGCTTTGAATGCCCCCATTGTCAGTTTCAAACCGTGCAGTTTTCCATTGATTTGAAATAAGAACAAGAGGATCATCACTCGTCAGTGTATTTTATAACTGTGTCTGTGGTGTGATGTGTAGCTATGTTTGTTTGTAAATATTATCAGTTTAAGACTCGAGTAGGAAAATCGTACGTGTTACATATAAAAGTGCACAAGAATGTGAACAATTTCAACTTCCCATGTGGTTTAGAGAACTGTAATTTTACATTCAGAATATATAATTCACTTAAATCACATGTAACTCGTTACCATACCAAGAAGCGAGATCTCAGATGTGATATTAGGGAAAGTACAACCGTCGTTCAATTCAAGTGCAAAGAAGAAAAGTGCACGGAAGTTTTTACTAGCCGGAAATTATTGTTTGCACATTTAAAGTTTCATATTCAAGCAGAAGGTCAAGTTCATTGCCCTGTGGCTGTATAGGTTTGAGAACATAGAATCAATAGGTTCCGCTACTAGTGTTACTAAACATATATCGACAGCTATTGAGGAATACGATGTTGCCAATGCTGCATGTAAGCAGAGTGATACTGTACTTGATGTTTGCGGCACAAGTGATGATTTTTACGTTTTTGAAAATGTTTCTCAAGATGTTGATACAGTCAAAAACGAAACTATTCACTGAAAAAAGTACCACACAGTACACCACTAATCTAACTCTATTTTATATGAAATTGGAAACGAAATATGTGATACCATCGGAGATGGTACAGTCTATTGTGATATTCAGGAACTTGGTGGCATGAATATCATGTACATTAAAGAAAAGCTGTGCGAGAAACTGAGAAGTTCGTTTCCAAAAGAAAGTGATCATGAGGAAATAATTTCGTTTACTTTCGCAAACGATCTATTCTCTACATGTAATTCACGCGTTTTGAGAGCGAAACATTCAAGAAATACGTTTTATAAAGAACAGCTTTAGTATGTGCCTCCTCAAGAAATTTATCTGGTTTGAACGAAGTAAAAATAAAATGTTTTGCTTATTGTGTTCCAATTCGGAAGACTCTGGAAGTACTTCTTCAAGATGAATCTGCCTTGCAACAATACAATGCATCACCAAGACTTGCACAGCACGGTAGTAAACTAACAGACGTGGTTGACGGAACGTTGTTTCAAAAAAACGAGCTCTTTAGTAGTGACCCAGCATCCCTACAACTAATATTATGAACCCACTTGGCTCTGCAAAGTCTGTACATAAAGTTCTAAACACAAAAAAGAATGTACTTGGTTGTTGGTAGATCAGATAACAGCCTTGTATTTGGTAAAATACAATTTGCTATCATTCAGGGCGATTATCATGTGTATGTCCTTGTGAAACTGTACAGCTCAGATTATTTTCCGGCTACGGGTCTCTATTGTCTTGAAGAACGTGCGGACTCAACGTGCATTTCACACAATGATTTAGTAGATTTCTATCCGTTGCCAGCTTATAAAATAGGAAATAACATATTCGTATTGTTACATCATGCAGTATGCACAGAAACAACTGACATCGACAGTGCTCTCATTTGAACATGCATACTATTGAAAGCGTACGGACCATATTTTATAAGCATGTAACAGTTTTTTCGTTCTCTGTTTACAGTGGAACATGGATAGTGTGCGAAAAGTAGTGAGTGGCACTCTACCAACACTTTCAGAAGATATACTAAGTGATTGAAAAATTAGAAGATATAGGAGTGAGTGAAATAGGCGACGTGAAATATATAAAAGAAAAAGACCTTGAGGGTGTCTTGAAACCAGTGCAGGTTACGAAGCTCCTCGCTGCTCTAAAATCGGAAGGTAAGCTTGTTTCTAAAATTATTTACTTATGCACTAAGGGCCAGTATTTCATTGCCTGGTTAAAGTATAGGTTAGCTAGTAATTAGCAGTTAAACTCTAACTGCTGATTTATCCACTTTTGAATGTCTAGTTAAGGGATAACCAACAGTTAAACTGAGAAAACTAGTAGTTAAATTAATGCCCACTTCTATTTCCAGTTAGCAGTTTAGGTCTCACAACAGTTTGGCAATTGCCACTTGTGAAAGATGTTGCATGTGATTTCTGATTTACCTATTCCGATGATGAGAATGATAGAATGGTATTAGAACACATAAATAGAACTCCACTGTTCTTTTTACTCACTTTTTTTTCTTTTTTACATTTTTGGCTTCAGATTCAGTTAACTGCGGTACGAAAATTTTCGTTTTGCGCTAGGTGGGGCATGAAGTTCTGTTTGCCATCTCCAACATTGTAAAAGTCACAAGAATGTTGAAAGTGTGTGGTGTTAAAACGCGATTGTTAACTTTACTTTTTGATCTTCAAAAATATATAATTTGCAGGAGAAATTTAATATTTTCAGTGTGTGGAAGCATTGAAACTGAAAATATAACAAAGGTTGGAATCATGGAAATGTGAAAAGCAAAATAGTGTCTGGAACATTAGGTGCTTCCGAGTTGAAAGAAAGCACAATGAATGAATGTTAAAAATCAGGTACATCGCGTAAAATTAAAAGTATTTGCCTTCCCTACTCGTCATGTGTCCGTAATTTTCCTAGCAAGATGCGTGCCATTCATAACATGAAGTAAGTCTTTGGTATTCTTCCGCATATCGTCATATTTATACATGTAGATCAATATGAGTGCGTATTTAACGAAATAATAATGACCCATAGCATTTCGAAACGCTTTTTGGATTCATAGTTGTTGCTAGGTGTCGTGTGTGAATTATTTACAAGGGCATGAGTAGTGTAGAGCGTACATATGTATCAGTAATTGCAGGAAGCTGTGGTCCCGAATAGGGCTTTTGTTCAAAGCACGCGATTTTGAATCCATCCGCTAGGCAGCTCTGCCATAGACCTCGTAGTAGAATATGACGTCTATGGCAGAGCTACCTAGCGGATGGATTCAAAATCACGTGCTCCTGTACAAAAAAAAAACATTTGTTTTAGCGCAGCCAGAAATGGGGAAGCGTGCTAAGTCTATCTATTATGAGCTCTCTGATACTACATATCATCTGCCCTGTAATATCGGCTGGACTTTAGTTGCTGCCGTGGACGAGGAACCACTCTTCGCGGAACAGTGATTTCGGGTCTAGTTACGAAGGAGTCGGATTACTATCTTCAATTAAATACATGTTACAGCAGTTAATTAAATTCAGTCAATGAAATAAGATCTAACATGCACTGTTATCAACATTTTGGGAGACTACAGCTAGAAGAAATATACATATCCAGAAAGTGTAGTGAATAACGACGTAACGGGAATATATCTTTATGTATCCGTATTTCGGGAAGCAGATGTAATTGTTTTCTATCGGTTTGTAGATAAAACGCAATTACTTTATTTCTGTAAGGACTGAGAAAATTTAAAAAGAAACTTATTCACTTGCCAGTAAAGCTTAACACAATCAGTCACTTCATCCCTCTTACGTGCAACAGTGGAATGTAACGCCACAGGCTACTGACATAGTGTTTTACTACTTTCATTCTGTGAAGTGATCGAGTTCCTAGTTCCTATACTTCAAGAAAGGTGAAGCTTTTGGAAATGTCAGGAAAGGTAGAGAGAAAAAAAAATCGCGGAATCTACAGTAAAACAAGAATTGTAAGAAGACACTGTTTCTATAAAGCATTTAGCATTTTTCATTAGAAAATGCTTTGATTTAGAAATATTATTTTAAATATAAACTGGATCGATCCAGAACTGAACTCGCAATGAAAGCAGTCCCTTTTAGTGGATAAAGCTCGAAGTGTGGCCAAAGCAATTTCCTTTTAGTAACTTGGTAGTTCAAATTGTGAAGAGTGCAAGACATACGGAAACCTAGCAAGTAACAGGTTGGTGTGGATACAATTGGTTAAGGATACGAAAATGTCAGTTCCAGTGCAAGTGTATCAGAATCACTTCCAGCACGCAAAATTTCTTGTTACATGCGTCAACGTTATCAACTTCGAGCAGACACAAGACACTGACCGAATTTAGTAAAAGTTGAAGTCCACGCTGCATGGATTCTTTTGGGTTTTACGAACTATTGCAAAGCGGGAATCATATAATTCATTCAAAGGGATAAAACATTTTTATACAGGTAAATTTATAAAAAGAAGACTACAGCAAAGAAACATGCTTTGTTTATTTTTTTTGCAAAAAAAATAGATACGAGTATAGTCTGTTTCCTTTTTGAAGGGTCCTTTTCATAAATTGTCATGGAGGAGAGAATATTCGTAGTATGTCTATTTAGAAACAAATCTTTATTTTTGTGCAGGTTTGCGTAATGATGATTATGGACGTTTAATACGCTCTGCTGTAAAATCAAGAAAATAAACAAAGCACGTTATTTTCCTGATGTCTTCAAGTGTTATAAATGGAAGCCTTTCAACTTACGCTGCAGTCAGTTCTGATGGGGAAAATTCAACGATCGTAGGTCAGAGAATTTTAGTATCAGGAATCCCGAAAACTGAGAAAAGTCAGGGAATAGAGCTGTCACAAAAAAAAAGTAGAAACCCTCAATGAACAATTGGGTTGTCCAACACATGCACATGTTATTTTGTGAATCATATGTAAAAAAAAGCCAATAGAATGATTTAATTTTAATTTTTAGTTTATTTTCTATTAGACAAGTAGTTGTGATATGTCTGAGGAATGGTGTTCATAACTTTTTCCAGCTAAATGATGGGTAGATAGTCTCAGGATTATTGTACGTCATCACTGAATTTGCCTGGTGAAACTTTACCATGATTGATGGCAGTAGTATTTGCACATACTTGCCTCTTCCGAATTCCGCGACTTATTCATTGAAGATGGGGTTAAGTATTTGGAAGTGATGAACGATTCAAAAATATCATTGAAACTAAAACCCTCATTCGAAGTTGTATGCTGACATCAATTTCAAGTTTTTGATAGAGAGGTTGATTCTTAAAGCTGTAAGAACGCAGAAACTTGCTTTAAATAAAACCAATTGGTAATCTAAGTTAAAAGGAGCAACCCAGAATACTCTTAATTGTGCTACCAACAAGTGTTACAAGTAACCAGAACTTTCACATTAATAATTTAAAAAATAAACTGTAATAATCGTTAAAATTAATGATTCAAGATTATAATTCGTCTGAAGGAGAAAATTCTTAAATGTGAGGTACGTAACAGTTTAGGACTGACTTAACTGGGCTTCCGACAACAAAGAGTGCGTTTGCAAGCAATTTTAACTTCAATTTTTTTCTGGAATTTACAAGTGACAAAATTTGCTTGTATCTAACAATGATTATTTAGATGTTACATTATAATTTCTTCAATTATAGCCAATTATTAATAGTTGCATTTGTCTTTTGCAGATAAACGTCAGTATATACGGTATACTTGTACGTGCGTGATAAATTCTTACGTTAGACGTGGATTGATGCAATTGAGGTCCATTTATATTTGTTTCAACTAGAGCAGAATAACGTTACCATAAGGGTTTCTTAATAAGAGAAGTAATAGAACGACTTGATTGGTTTAAGTGTACGCTACATCACACAAAACGTATAATTGGTTTGCAATAATTCAACTGCAGTTTTAAAGCAGGGCTTCGGATATACAGTGTACATGTTATTAAAATTAACTCTATGGCTAATGAACTCACAAGTTCATAGCCGCAGTAACATGTTCGCCATAGGATTTTATCCTGGGTCAATAAAGCCAAATTCTGTCTCGAACACTTACGTCAAGAAGGTCCTTTCCATTATTGGCCTTCGAACGATGTCTCAGTCTTTCCAACTGCCCCTTTCCCTCCGATTTTCTGACCTAGAGGGAATATAATCGTTTTTCCTCCATCCGAGCTACACGGTTTGTCCACCGTAGTCGCCGCGATGACATTCTTACAACATCTACACAATATAATTAAAATTACTGAATAAAAATTAAATTAAAATTAGTTGAATCTGAATTTATGTTGCAACGGCTTTTATTCAAGTTATTCTTTTTATTTGCTTAAATGTTTAATTTTATCATTAGATAAGCACTAGATATTAGATAATAATCATTAGAGCGCTCTAACCATTGATCCACAACGGCCCTCCTCCATTTATATACGTTGTTGCAACAACCACGGTAACTTAGTCAAGCTCTTGATCGTTTTCGGCTCCATTTTCACCGTCCATATTTCACTATTACTTGTTCATCCAATGTATGCAGCAATCCAACTAATCACTATGATCTAATTGTCTTTTCTTCTCTTTTCATGTTTTCAACTTAGTTTTCGTAATTCCACCATTTTCTAACATATTTACATATGAATAAATCCTTTAATCTTTTTCACATAGAGTACTCCTTTCGAACTGTTTTTTTGTTCCTTAAGGTAGTAAGTATTTTATTTATTTGCAGCCCATATTTATTCAAGCCAAGTAGATGCATAGTTGAAATTGATAGCGGACTTATTTAATAAGAAACAAGTGTACTTAATTTTACACGCAGAAATTTGTTATTATTTTTTTGGGATATATTTGTACGGACTTTGGAGTAAATTCTTGTGGTATGCACCTATATTTTACTGTTATTTTTTGTGTGTAGAGGGTGATTTGTATTTCGTGCATTGAAATTTTCACTGAGCATGTTTACCTGTTACATATTCAAATATAAAATAACTTCCTTAGAAATGTTGCATCACTATTTGTTTTTGTTTTTTCAGGTGTTTCCTTAGTATAAATCCAGAGAAGGGAACACAATCAACCAAAGGGAAGAAAAAGTACTGCACTGGGCCCCACCCAAAAAATACTAACGTTTCTGAACGCAATAGCTGATTTCGAATGGATAGCATAACCAGTTCATGAACCCATTTCGAAACTTTTTCCCAATCACCACATGTTATATTCATCAACATTTAAAACTACAAAAAGACTCTTATAAGTTCTGAGACTTACACTACATTCTCCTTTAAAAGCTCTCTCATTGTTACCTATGAAAGTTTTAATATAGCGTAAGAGCTTTTATACATCTGATGAAGCTTCATTCAACCAAACAAACTTTTGTACATGTAATTTTAACCGCTTTTTCCAAACATTCCTTCTTCTAAATTATATACATGTTCCATTTCGTTGTTCTTTTTCCCCATTGTGATTTTCCTGATCATTTTATAAATTTATACTGTAATTTCATAATACTTGTATTTGGGAGGTTTAATTTCATAATTTGTATTAAAGCTGAAGATTTATTTGAAAATTACTTTGCACTGGTGCTCGACATAAGTTAGTAAATAAATGTTTTACATTGAAAATAATGTTTTATTCTTGTTAGTTTTTGTTTTAAATTTGTTTCAAGGTTACTTCTAATATTTTACTTAGTAGTGTCGTATCGCATTAAGAGAGACTTCTAAAATTTTCAGGTGATTTTTAGTCACAGTGTGTTTGATTACTTAGTGCTGGAAGTAAAATCCAGTTATTATTTTCAACCCCGGTGAACCTTCACGGTACTGCTTTCCTTGTCTTGACGGTACTTTCTGCGAATAAATCTATCTCGTATTTTTTCTCTGTTCAGCAATGGTCTTTTCCTTTCTTCTTTGATGTTTATTAAACTAAACTGATCCTCGTAAGAAAGGGTAATGCTGTGCCATACATGAAATTTTGACTTCTCAAGAATCATTCAGCTACGGTTTCCAAAGGGAGACATGTAAGGCTACCTTACAGCAAACGTGCTGGCAAGAATATTATGTGAGTTCATATAATTCCGTAACTTCTTTTAGCATACTTTGTAAACTACTAGGGCCATTAATTAGTTATAATTTAATGGAAAATTAATTTTATTTTCTTGAAATTTCATGTTTGATGCTCTCGTACTTAATGGGAAATCATTTCAACGAATTTTATTTTCAATATCTAACTCCTGATTTATATCAGTCAATCTATACAAAATGAATTTGCTGCATTGATTTTTTAGTGTGGGGAGAGCAAGCTCGTAAGTCAATGCATTTGTCCATATTGAAAAATCTTGTCAAGGAAAGTAGTTAAAATTTATTAGAATTCTAGTTAGGTAAAAAAAAAATGTGACAACGCCTAGTAGTGTTATAGCCTTTGCATTTAAGTCAATACAAGATGCAATGTTTCATTATGTAGTAAAAGCAGTTTGTAGTAGTTCCTTTAAATAACCAGAATCTCGTTCAAATACTACTGTAGTGTTTAAAACATTCAGATTTGTGTAGAAAGAATTTTTACAGAAATATAAAAAGGTACTAATGCACTTTTCCACTTTTGCAAGGTGGTACAGTGCTCGGTTTGTAATCGGGAAGACCCGGGTTGGCTTCCTGGCGCCGGCCATTCTGACAGGTTTTCCCTGGTTTCACTCAATCTCACCAGTTAAATTCTTGCAAAATACTTCGCCTTGTTATTGTTGTTAATACATCCACTCTGAAATGGCCGAGTTTGGGGATTGTTAAATAAATAAGTTGTATTTTTTATTTCTTTAAGTTGTGTATTTTGAGCTCAGACAAAATGCAATATTATTATTACCGATTATCATGTCAAACATTGGGAACTTTATAGCGTATGCGATAGTTCTGGAACTCTCGATTTTATATGAGCTTCCATTTTGAGATTAGGTCTATGCAACAAATATGAAACTTCTTTAATGAAAGAAAGTGTTTGTCCTTGAGGTGTCTGTTTGAGCCCGTTTCACTGCATAAGAGGAGAGCATTCCGGGAAAAGATAAGACTATTATGATTTATTAATTTACGGTTTACAGTCGCTTGTAATAATTTTCCCTTATGTGTATCAATGTTGAATTTGTTTCGGTACTGAATCGCGACAGAGAAAATTATTACAAGCGAAAGAGAAATATTTTCTTAAATCATTATTCTGTAAGAAACAGAGTACACAAGTTGTTTCTATACACAATGTGCAAAATTCAAATTATTGGCTGAGAAAACGAAATATTGAGAGTTCATACTATTGAAGTACATATGTGTATTGCTGTAAGTGGGCATTTTCTAAGTTAACATTTCGTAAGTATTCTTGTTGAATTTCTTTGGCAAAACCGATATTTGTAACGCGGTTGTTAGTGTTATATTACAGTGTTTTTGAAATACTATTAAAAGTGTTAGGCTTATTTAAAACTAGAGCTGAAACTGGTCCAGGTTTATATCGGTCCCCAAGCACTGACCCAATTTCAAAAAGTTTTATATCCTCGGAAAGAACAAAACTTCTCCCGGAAAGGCTATTCTGAAAGAGTTTGCTAATTTCACTAATTAAAATATTGGTTGCTTCAGGAACAACGCAACATGTCAAAGCGGGTCAAAACTGTGTCCTCGGGCTGTTTCGACCATCAGATTGCCTGCTCATTTGGGTCAAGCTCTAGTTACAGAGTCATTCGGGTCAAGATCTAGTCACTAAAAGTTTCAGCTGTTTAAAATTAAATTTGTAATTTGTTATGAACTTATTTGCAGCAAAACCGTAACGAATATGCTGTGCAATACAATATCCTGTTAGTTATGTAGTTCTACATTTTAACGTCAGTTACGCATATACTCCTAAAACTGCATGAAAACTCGTTGCCTCCCATTCTAACCGGTAATCACTTCTCTCTCTCTCTCTCTCTCTCTCTCTCTCTTTCTCTCTCTCTCTCTCTCTCTCTCTCTCTCTTTTTTTTTAACGCTTCACCGTTAAAATCTCGAGTTCCATGTGTTATAATTCCCGAAATTAATTGTATTCCACCTGCTTTGAAATTTCATCAGTATATGAACTTCATTATTAATAATTTGTCATTCACTTTCATCTTGCGTTGTATGATATTCTTTAAACCAGTGACGTATCTCATTTACTTTAATACTTTTTTTTAAGGGAGCGTGAAATCTAAACCATGATTGTCACTACTTGGACGAAAAAGGAAAGGCATGATAGCATACGAGTACCGTATTGCTGTATGTTTATAAAAACACGTATTAATATATTTTTCCAGTCCTGACAAGTTTAAAAAGTAATTGATATTTACATAAATTGTTCATGAGCATACAACCGATCTTAACCTTTTACTGCGTTTCTCGAAAGGTAAGTGCAGATTCACTTCTATTTCCGTTTGATCCTTAAGCAAAATACAGTCATCTATCATGAACATTAATGTTCACTACAAGTATAGTGGCAGAATTTGGAGATGTTAATTGATAAATCAAGAAATCGTAAATACCTTGTCCATCTTAATTCTGTATAACGGTTCGGTGTTAAAAACAATCATGTTGCATTTGTTAGCCTTATAGAAACTAAAACTTTATATTTTTCGTCAAATGCGAGAAATTTCTTCAATCGTACTCAAGTTGCTGTTGGTTGAGTTTTAAGTATTAAATATTCCAGAGAAATATTTTATGCTAATTTTAAATCGATACACTGTTACTGTTCCAAAAACTTCGTTTAACTTTATTTTCTTTGGCCCATTTTATTAACTTTTGAATCCGGTCCGTCACGATTGTATGAGTGTTAAAATACACGAGCATCCATGTCCATGTCCCACGCGGGATTCGAATACTGGACCTTGGAGACGCTGGCCCTAACGCGTCAGAGTATACGACTGCTATTGTTCCAATCTCCAAGTACAAAGATAAATGCTGTGACCCCTGTCTTCTTTCTAGTGCTCACAAAACACTTCACTCGTCGTTTTGTCATAGACTTTTTTTTAAGCTCTCTTCCTAATTCACATAATCTAAGTTAATGGAACTAAATTTCCGTTATCAATGTGCAAATCTATATTATGTGGTTTAATTACTTATTTTGTAGCTGATTTCGGGAAATGTAGATTTTCCGATACTGGTTACCTGATCGTAAGGTAATATATTTCACTCCCACAAAATTCATGTATATTTTTAGGAGTATTACGGACATTTTTTACGCGGGAATACAGGTCATACCGGTGAAATTTATGTATTTCCCCCCCTTAGTTATTGGGATTTTTATGTTGAAACACCTATCACTCCAGCAAAGCCTTGTGTTTTTCCGGTTCATTACCTGAATTTTTACTGTGAGATATTTTTCATTCAGGGTAAGTTCATGTCTTTTTTCCGGTTCTATTATCTGAAATTTTACGGTGAAATATCTGCCACTGCGGTGAAACTCAAGTACTCTTTACGGTGGGTTACCTGAACTTTTACGGTGAAAACTCTGCCACTCTTCACCGTAAAATTTCCGGTCTTTTTTTAAGAGTATGGCTTACAGAGTTCTGATAAAATAAGAGCTGTTTATGGGAATGTCTGTCAAAGCCCACCCTTTAGCAGTGTGAAAACTTGTTGAATGTTCAAGTGTGAACACAAAAACATTGAGGACAAGCCCAGTTAGGAGGAACCCTGCTCAGCAATTCATGGAGACATGATTTTAAAAATGATCCGTTTAGTGCTCTTGCACAGAACTATCGCTGTGGGTACTGAAAGGGCTGAGGTTTGTATAAGTTTCAGCTTCGATCAAACTTCGTGAACATCTGTACCTGTCCAAAGTGTCGGCTCGGTGGATTCTGCGTTTGCTGATCCCATTTCAGGAAGGAGAAAGCTTGAAGCATTTATGCACCGCGTTGGTGATATCAGGCGAACAGTGATGCATTATCTCAAAGACTTGTGACAATGATTGAATCTTGTATGGACTACTGTGATCTTGAAACGAAGACCTTGAAGCATGGAATGAAAGCATTCTCGAGAAAAGCAAAGGTGCAATGCTCTGCAAAAGAGGTGATGATCTCATTGTCTTTGAATTGCGAAGACGTTACTTGAAATTTGGGCACATTGGTACTGGTGCCGATTACCGAAGAATATTATTACAACGGACGGAAAAAAAACATTGAAACAGAAACGAAAAGGGAAATTAACCAAAGGTTCTCTTGATTGAAAATGTTCCTGCTCACAAAGCGGCGGTGAGAATTGAACTTCTAAGGAAATATGTCTATACACAACTGCCATATCACCTCAACTTCATACTTCTTCCTCTTCTTCCGCAGAATGAAGGAACAGGTGTGATGGAGCTATTTCTTTGCGAACAAAGACGTAATTTCTACTGTGGAAGGGTGGTTTCAAAGCCAAAAGCAGAATCGGAGAAAATGGGGCGTACGGTAGCTGGTACATTTACAGGCGAATTATGTCAAGTAGATGTAACATCCGTGCTAAGCTTCTTCATGGTGAGAGCAAAACCTCATTGATATTCTCCTCGCGTAACATTTCAGATCATTGTTCCAATTGTTCATATTAAATCAATTTAAATAATCCTTGATTTAGAACTTCTAGTTCTATAATACGAATCAGAATTTATTGCTTTACTAAAAATTGCACCACCTTCATACTACGAAATATAAATCACGTTCAAAAGCAATGTATATTTGTCTTTTTTATTTATTTATCTCTTTATTTAATTATAGTACAATCCTTAGTACAGTATTACGGAAATATTATGAATTTATTTTTATGCATTCAGCATAAATATTCCAGTGAATAGTTAATTTCAGTACTTCGATCATCAATACTGGGGAGAAACACATCACAATCGAAAGATTGAGTACAACAAAGTGAATGAAAACTCATTAAAAGTACGAAGTTTCCAATTTGACGCAAAAATCTGTTCACCTTAGCTACCCTCAAAATTAAAATTGTACATTCTCTGTAGCAAAGTAAAGGCAATAAATCTATTACTTTTCTAAAAACAAAAACGCGCAAGAACAAACTTTGCTGCATTAGCACCTACGAGATAAATGTCCAATTTATTTAACACAATAATATACAACTGAGGCGGAGTCAGTCTGAGGACTGTGCACATGTGGTACCGCCAGTCTGTAGCAGCTAGCATCCAATTTAGTTGATCTATTTGTCGGAAAAGCTTCGCCACAATCTTTCGAACGACACGTCAATCACTTTAGCCTACTAGTTCCTAAGTTGAACATTGTCGACAAACGGAAGGATAGATAATCTTGATCTATGCAGCTGTGATCTAATTTTCCAACATCTCAACTAGTATTTCACTGTGAGGCGAGAGCGAGAGGTGATATGTAACTGCGAGAGTGAATAATGCGTGAAGTGAAGCCAGAGGGATTCGAGGGATCTGGGAGCTGCGTATTGTAATTATTTCTATTTCTATTTTTATAATTTAAAAAATACCCGCGGACGGAAGTCTGCTTTCCAGAGGGAGCCACAAGTCTCCTAGGATCGTAGACCCCCTTTTAGTTACGAGAGGTGGTACAAGAGCAGTTATTACTGTATTGAAATTGCCTAATAAAAGTTTACGATGACCAAAATTTATCTTCTCTCTTCCGCTTCGTCCCCTTCTTACATCCTTAGCAAAGCATTAAGCAATATAAAGAAGCATCCATAATTTGATTATTTTAATTTAAACAAGAAGTACTGTAAATATTTGTATAAATCAATTAGCAGTCAACATCGCCGCATAGCACTGCTGGTAGCAAGCTAGCTTATTATATCACATGTAACAGAAAATTGGAATTATAACAATTGTTACCTAGTATATTTTTCTTTTTCAATTGTTTTATTATAGATCAGCGTTTCAAGAAATGACGGTGGGCAGCGGGCCGCCGTCGGAATTAGGCCAATGCCGCCTCTCTGACACATTGTCGGATATTCGCTGTAGGTTTACCGCCGGACAGCGGCCGTGTCGCATAGTCGATGTCTATCTACCGGCGGCCAAACGCTGTGTTTGATATCCGCCAGAGAACAGTGGCTATCCGCCGGTGAACCGATGGTGAATATTCGACACAGTTGCTGTCGATAATGCCCGCTGAATGCAGAAACTTACAATAAACTCAAACCTATTTGGACCCCATATTTGACAAAACCTTTCACAAGTTACATCAGGGAGGGAGAGATATCCGTCAGAATGGAAGTAGCCAATTTAATTATTTTCCTAAAAAAACGGAAAAGATAAAATGTAGCTCAAGGTCATTTGCCTCCTGAATGTCGTTGGGAAAATATTCGAAAAATGTTGGTCAGCAAATTGCAGCTACATAGAACCAACCTGGAAAATGATAACTTACAATTCGGATTCAGGAAGGGCAAATCCACCCAATATGCAATGAACAAGTTTTGAAACGACGTTAGGATGGTGAATGGGAAATATGAGGCGGCGATCGTCAATATCGGGGGAGCGTTTGACAACCTGTAGTGGCCGGTAATCTTTAATGAACTGCAGAGTATGAAACTTCCACCCAGCCTAATAAATGTGCTCAAGATCTACTGTAATAATCGATGAGTTGATCTCTGTATCCCTGAAGAAAAAAATACTAGGATAGCAAGTAAAGGATGTAAACAGAGGTCGTTATGTGGACTGGTATTCTGGGACATTTGCATCGAGCCCTGTGTAAAAGGGATAAATAAAATGAAGGAGACGCGGCTTGTGATTCCATAAGCCAATGATATTGCTGTGATAACAGAGGAAAATTCAAGAGATTAGATTGAAAATAAAGGAAACAAAATCCTAGAATTCATGAAATCATGGTGCAATGAAAATAAATTAGAAATTTCACCAGAAAATACAAAATATTGATATTTAAAAACAAGCTGAAAAAATCCAATAATAAAATCTACACAAATATAAAATTTCTAATTTCTGTGTCTGTCTGTCCATCTGGGAGCTTTTAAGGCACTTCTCGTTGGCCTAGAATGTTGAAATTTGACTTGTATATTCGTGGTCACGTCAAAATTTTGTAAAAATCTAAAATTTGCAAATATGCCCTTATGAACCCCCAAAACATTCAAATTATCATTATATTCATTGTTAATAATAATGAAATAAATAAATTGTTACCAAGTAAATTCGAGCAATAATGTGAATTAAATAAATAGAATTGTTGCACCCATAAATATATATCTTTAATAATGATTAAAACATAATAAAAATAGCAGAAATAATATTAGTCATACTACTAATAGTAGTAATATTATAAGAGTAATAATAATAATAATAGTTGTAGTAATTGCTATTGCAGATTTTGCAGTAGAGTTGTAGTAGTAACAATGATAGTTATTGTTGTTGAAATAGAATTTGTAGTTGTAGTAATAATAGTAGTAGTATAGTATTAAATGCTGACGACGTTAAAATTATTTAAGACAGAAACAATGTAAGAACAATTCATTCCTTCACACTTAACAGGATATGCTAGGTATTAGCGTAGAAACCCAATGGAAAGGTACAATGTGGGAAACAGCAAAATTGGTGATGATTGGCTAGTACCTTATAATAGTTACTAAAGTTTATAAATATGTGCAACTATAAAATGTGTTAAATATTTATTTAAATATGTTTATAAAGGGCATTATTGTGCAAACATTGTAATTACTGAAACTGAGGGAGATGGAAAAATAATACACGATGAAGTTAAGCAATTTCTGGATTCGAGATATATCAGCGCACCGGAAACGGTGTGGCATATCTTCGCTATAAAAATGAACGGCCAGACTTCTTACCCACTACGATTCAACACTAATGTCGTGGTTTAAGTTGAACGAAACATATGCACTTGCTTGGGAGTATTTATGTGGATATTCCTGAACATCACGCATTCCAACGAAAAACTGGGTGGAAAAGGAGAAACGAGAAGGAGAAAGTGTAATTGGAAGGATGTAAACTGTTAGTGTGTCGTAGGGTAAACGCCATTTCTTAAGACTATTACTGCTTCAAGTTCATGGTGCAAGCAGTTTATACAGTCTCAGAATTGTAAATAGAGTGACGTTTAACACCATCAAAGATGTAGGGCGAAGGCACCGGGCCTACTAGAAAATGATTCAGTTTGGGAATTAACATTTTCTGATGAATCTTCAGTAGGTATGCTTTCAGCATTACGAAAACTGCTTACATTCACGTGTTTAGGTGTCCCCTTTAGTCGCCGAACCTTTCGCAAAAGTTCTCTGACAACTTAACAGAGTTCGAATTTAATTTATGGCCTTTAGGCATCTAAGGCTGAGGCCGGGATAGAGGAGGGGAAAGTATTCGGGAAGGTGTCTGCCACGGCCTATGTTGAAGGTGCCATCCCGGCATTTGCCTGGTGTTGAGGAAAAACCCTGGAAAACCTCAGTCAGGATGGTTGGCCACTGGTTTCGAACCCACGAACTCCCGAATGCTAAGCCAACGCTCTACTACTGAACTACGGCGGCTTGGTAATTTACCAGAAAATCTATGTCAAATGCATACAAATCACTCTCCTAAATGTGAAGACTCTTTGTGATGTCCAGAAGGTTCCTAATCTGCATGGAGAAGAGTGCTCTGACTTTGATCTCAAATTACCGCCCCGAGGCATATTAACATGTGGAAAAGTTGTTCGACCAAAAGGAAAAGGAATCTACTGGAAATAATTTAGTAGGCACTTTATTCCAGGATCAGTGATTTGAGTTTGAATGTATGAATGAATGCCATCTACATTTCCAGTAAATTATCAAACTGTTTCTATTTACATGGACCAGGAGCAAGTGGAAAATCACACCTTTACAAAAACCTTACTTAGTGTTATCCGAGGAAAATGAGATGTAACTTTGTCAGCATTAACAGGAACCGTACATATCACTTCATGTTTAAATTCCCAATTCTAATTATAGAAATATCTACATCCTACATGAAGATGAATTGAATCGTACGTTTAAAGAAGGAAACAAATCTAAAAAGCTGTTTTGTGGGAAATTAACAAAAACTGTATAATATGTTTATTATTTATTGAAAGGAAACAATATTGCTACTGAATATTCAAACCGGTCTTCTGATACTTTCGTACTGCTCAGACAGTTTACAAGTATTGTATTTTTTCCTGTAGAGTTAAAATAAGTTGGTGGATTTGTTTCCTTCTTCAAACGTATGGAAAAACGTCTGCTCATTTTTAAGTGCTGAGACGTAAGAATGGAAAAATCGACCAGAAAATGAAGATAAACGCAAGAGAAACCTTCAAATGAATGTTATTTACAAGAAATGTATGCACAATGAACTCGAAAGTTACAAGTAGGGGGCCTAAGTAATAGATTCAATTTTATTTCCCCTTCTATCCACTGACAAAAATTTCGCCCTACAAATGTGCAAAACTGCTTTTATTCCGTAACTGATAGTAATAGTTGCTATATGTAAATATCTGTTAACAATAGCAGTTAGAAATATCAGAGTACGAAAACGTATCTAAATGCGAGTTAGTTATTCTCGTCTGTGAAAAAGAAGTTTAAAACAGTATTTTAGAATAACCTAATTACCTGTATCCTTTTACGTGTGCAGTAGAGATATGGACGAAGGTAGTTTATTTCCTACCATAAATGTTGTAAAACTATTCTATGTAATTATCGGAGCTTCGATTTACTAGTGGAGAAGAAACAGTACATCCAAACACAATTAAATCAGGAAAGTATAAAACGGTGGGTAGGGGGAAGCGTAATTGTTTCATGCTGAATTAGTATAATAACTTGCGACTAGCGACAGGAAGAGCTGAACCATCCTCGCGCATGCGCATTACTCCTTAACAGTAAATAGTACTTCCAAACAACTGCATCCAGTTGGCCATTTAGCGCATTGATAGCATGTTCAAAAGCTAATGCAAATAACCCTGGATCGAAACCTGGTGTATTTTTTTTT
>JAGDQP010018684.1:0-36140 GCA_022664845.1 Lepisma saccharinum
ATATATATATATATATATATGAGCTCCTGCGTAGCCTAGTCGGTAGCGCGCTCGACTTCAATGCGAGCGATCCCGGGTTCTATTCTCGATCGGGGCTCAAATATTTCGGTGTTGACCCAGCATCGTGAGGACAATTGGGGAGCTGCTGTGAATAAAAGACAGTGGCGATCACAGTGAGAGCTTCGGCTCTCCTCTGCCAACCCGTCTGGTCAGCGCAGGAGCAGTAAACCAACTCCTCCCTTCGGGGAGAGGCCTCATCCACTAGTGTATTGAATATGGCTGTGATTTATTATTTATTATATATATATTAACACGCTAGTGGCCATAGTTTGAAGATATTTGAACCAAAGTTTTATATGTTGTTTCTAGTTTTAATAGCTCGGTTAAGTTCGTTAATGAGCAAAATCGGTCGCCATCTTGGATCCAAAATGGCCGCGGAACCCATTGTTGTATAGAATACACAGCCTAAACCGCTGGGGCTATTGAAATCAAATTTGGCATAAAGGTACAACATCACTGTTTGATTACGAAAATGTTACCTAATGAATTCAAAGGCGCCATCTTGGATCCAAAATGGCCGAAGTAAGAAATCTATTTTCCATATCGTTTAAGCTAGAGATACGAAATTTGACATAAAGTTGTATTGTCACTTGTAGTTCAAGAAAATATTACGAAATGTTGAAAAAGTCGCCATCTTGGATTCAAAATGGCCGCTGAACCCATAGTTGTATAGAGTACACAGCCTAAACAGCTGCAGTTAGAAATATCAAATTTGGTAACACTATACATTATAATTTGTATGTTACTAAAATATTACATGATATATCCAAAGACGCCATCTTGGATCCAAAATGGCGGATCTAAAAATCCATTTTCCACACCGTTTAAGCTAGAGATACGAAATTTGACATAAAGGTGCATTATGACGAGTAGTTTAGGGAAATATTACAACATTTGGGAAAAGTCGCCATCTTGGATCCAAAATGACCGCCCGAAATCCCATTTTGCACACCGTTTGAGCTGGATAAATGCAATTTTACTACTTAAAGTTGTACCATTACAATTAGGTCGTGACAATATAAGAAAACTATCTAAAAGTCGTCAACATGGATCCAAAATGGCCGCCCCAAAAACCCAATTTCCAAATCATTGAAGATAGAGAAACGAAATTTTCTTTGAATGTGTATGACGAAGAGTTGATTACAATAAATGGGGCAAACCTTTCTTTTGGGGGCGCAGCCCCCGTGGGAGGGTTGAGATGGATACCATGGTGGTGTAGTGCTGCAGGGAGATTTTAGTTAAGAGAAAGGAGGCGCATCCTCTCAAAAGCAAAGAAATATATATATTCAGCTCTTGATGAATAATCTACAAATCAATAAATATTTTCTCGTTAGCTCTCATATAAGGCGAGATTTGAATTTTTGAAATTAAAAAAAAACTTCGAGATCTACATCAGCCTGTAAGCCTACCGAAAGGGATTTTTTTAACTTGAATTTGAACTGTTGCATTTTTAATATATGCATTGGTATTGCACATGTGGCCAAATGACAGACAGACATCTTTTTTGATGTCATAGTTATACCCTTAAATATGCTCCAATTTTGTCCAACTTTTGATCTGTTGTTCTTTAGGCCACAAGCTTTATCAAAACGTAATAAAACGTTTTCTTGTAATTTTGGGAGGTACGTCATCTTTTGACCCGTATATTTAACCTGCCTTTTTTATTGTATGATTCCTGGATGAAGTACAAACGTTTTTTCGTGTTTCAGAAATAGCTTTGAATGTTGGAATATAGTACCACGCCGATGTAGATCTGTATTCAGTCAGATTGTCAACCAAGTTCAGTATATACGACATTGGCCCAGTATAGTTCGTATATCAACCCGTTATCGATGTGCTACTAGGAAAGATATACTTGTTTGTTAATAGTGGAACCAAGGACATTTTAAAGCATGAATCTAGATGGTAATCAATTTAGAACTAAATAAAATTCTTCAACTACTTGAACACACGTTTTCTATTTCCTTCACCTTGGAGCTTGGATTTTTGAGAGGAAGTCTTTTAGATTGTTTGATAGCTACCGATTATTAAGACCATTTCGACTTCAAATTGCCGTTGGTAACACACATCTGGACGTTTCAACCCAATCCTGGTAACACATATTTGTAATATCAAAGCTAATTTCCGTGCTCAAATTAGACTTCTAAAATTGAATTCAGGTATGGCAATTCAGCCGAATATGTTTCATTTTTATTTTCGTCCAAAGGGTAGCAATCATTTAAAAAAAACTCCGGGAATGTGTTATTCCTGCACATTTCATCATGAGAAAGTAGCAAGCCCAGATGACGTCATTTGGCAGCTCTGTGATCTTGGAGTTCTTTCGAGAAGGCTTCTCTTTTTGTTATGTAGATTACAGCGTTTGATTTGGGGGTCGGACTTGAATGATGTCACGAATATCACGAGCATCAGCTCATCTCTTGGATAATTTACACTCACAGCACACTTGTTTTCTATTACATTGTAATTATCGCTCCCTCCACCTCCACCCTTTTGATATATAAGAAAACACATAGAGTTGCCACATCACGGAGAGTCGTGAGAGAACAACAACAAAACTGCCGGTATTTACGCACATGAAAGCCTGATTATATAGCTCGTTACTTTATTACGGTATGTTCACTTTCCTGCGTACATGACTTCACAAATTAAAGTGTACTTTTCCACTTAATAGGAATATAATCAACGTTAGTGTCAGCTAAAAATTGATTATGTTTCGTAGATATAAATATAATGAAATTTCGAAAATATTCTCGTGTTAACCAAGAAATTCAGATTCTCTCCTGACTGGCGTTCACGAATATTTTCTTCGTGCTGTTGAATTTTTATCTGTTCAATTTAACTTACCATAAGTTACGCTCAAATCAACTTTCAGCAAAATTTTCTTACACATGCAAAAAACAGTAGTTAAGTGTATAGATGGTCTATTTTTCTAAAAACATGTAATTAATATTTTCTTAAACATGTAATACACATAAATCACGGGCATTATCAGTTATCCTTCTTTCTGTGTAGACATCAACGTCTCTTCACGGCCTAGTTTTTATATACATATTTTTCCTTCGGTTTCTCTGAGTTCCGCATCCTTGTAAGGATTAACTTCCACAAGTACCGTTAGTAGCCTCACAAAGAAAAGTCAATAAATGTTAGGCCTAATAAAAGCCTCTTTCTTTTAGCAAGCACTTAATAATGTAAATAAATGTACATCTTTAACACTTTCTGTACACATATCGCAAATGTCTTTGTTTTACGCACCGTATTTTGGGCACTAAAAAGTATCTTTTACTGTATCTGTTATGTTTCATATTAAGTTATTCTTTTCTCCCTTGTACCATTGTTATAAACTTTATAATAATATTAATAGTATATCAGAATCCAAGCATAGAAAATACAAGAACTTATATCTCATATAAATATGCCCAAATGTGCCCAAAGAGAGTAACTTTGGACACAATGCCTTATGACCTCATGGTTTTAGTATTCTCTTTGCAGGAGGTATCATTGGTCATTTGGAAATGAAGAGCAGATCGTTCCCTTTCATTTGAGGGCTATATCATAAAAATTGGTTAATAGAATTATTCATAATTTTCATTTCGTGTTACGAATGAACAACTTTAAGTTACGACTGCATTGAAAACAAATAATTCCTAACAGGAAACTTGCAATATGTAAAAAATTTACAGATCTTCAACTGTCAAATGAGAAGTTTAAACCTTTGAGGAAACAAAAACATCTTACAGTAACTTTGTATGAATAACACTACTCAACAAATTTTAACTTTGTCATGTAACATTGATCAAAATTGTTGGTTTTTCTCAAAATCGGGTACGCTGAGTGAAAAAATGGCAACCAAATTACCGTAACGCATACAGTTTTTATGTTACAGCAGCATGAATGAAAACGCAGCAAACAGTTACACAGTAAAAAATAGCTGTGTTAATTCAACACAATGCGGTGTCCCAGTGTGACTACCACTTTTGTGTGTTAAATCAACACAACACACGGTGTTGATTTCGGAACTGGGAGAAAAAAAAGTTACGGCTGGAGTTAGATTTGAACATGGGTTGCTCAGTTAGAAGTCAAGCTTCTTACTGATTTGTCTAAATCGGCAGACGGAATGAACACTACATTGAAACAATAAAGACTATAAAAAAGGTTGCTGAGCCCCAAACACAAACAAAGTTACTCTCACGACTTATGCCATGATTTAATCACTTTTCCATCGGTCAATTAGGGATCACAATCCCCATTTATTGAGAATATGTTCAATTTCTATGACTGCTAGCGCAGCATTTGACATGTTGTTACGATAAGAAAGCAGTAATGCTGCTCAATTGTTTGACTGTCGCCATCTTGCTTGCTTTCATAGAAATAGAATATTCTCAATGAATGGGAATTCTGGTTCCCAATTGACAAATAGGAAGTGTTTACACCGTGGGATAAGTCGTGCAAGTAAATTAGTTTATTTTGGGGGTTCAGCAACACATAATTGATCCCATTCACTGTTCAAATCTATAATGTAGTCGTTTAATTCAAATGTTGGTCACTAAGTATCGTTTGCATCTAGTACCTTTCCTGTCTGACGATTTAGCCAAGTAGGTAAGACGCTCGCCTTCTAACTGAGCAACCCATGTTCAAATCTAACTCCAGCCGTATTTTTTTTCACAGTACCGAAATCAACACCGTGTGTTGTGTTGATTTAACACACAAAAGTGGTAGTCACGCTGGGACACCGCATTGTGTTGAATTAACACAGCTATTTTTTGCAGTGTACTCCGTGGAAGTGTATAGTGCAATGACGTGTTACCTTAAACGCCAAGAATTTAATTTTTAGAAACGACAAAATTTTCATTTTAAACGTTAAAATTGCAATGAAAACGTGCAAACTTGAAGAAATTAACTGTCATTATTTGGCATGTATATTACATCATTGTAAATTCAATTTGATTACACTGTGTAGCATGGAAAATGACATCTATAGACCCAACCTTTTTCAAAATTTTGAATATAAACTTTTAGAAATATCGATTTGTGCCTATTTCTGCATGGTAACGCATAAGTTTGAAGACACTTGTCGTGTTGAAACCACTGCGGAATCTGGCCCAACCTTTGGGTAATGACAGTAGGTGAAGGACTGCATCTGTCGGTGCTATGAGCATCCTGGTCGCCAAGTTGAAAGCCATCGTCTTGGATTCAGTTTGAGAATTTCTAATATGAAGAGATCCATGTGGCATCGTTTTAGGTTAGTTTGTTCCCAGAAATTCAAATGACATTTGTCACCTACATTTGTTTAGGAGATAGGACTTCTAAAATTTGGAATTTGGCGTCCTACAACGTACTAAATTTAGTGGCAATTTTGGCGGGCACACAAAACCAGTCTTTTTGTATTCTCATGGGCCCTGGGTAACATCTGGTTCAACGGCGGCGCAGGCCTGCTGAATTCGTTGGTAGAGATGGTATAGGTCAGTGGTTCCCAATAACTTGTTTTCGAGGACCCCTTCATACCTTCGCCAACATGTCGCGGACCCCCTAAAATCCCAAATCGATTTCAAGTCATAAATTAAAATTCTAATAAGCGCTTACTGAATTGAACATTATTATTTACTTACCTAAACATAATCTTTTTTATTTTTATTAATTTAGTCTGGTGTTTCGTAAGGTGGCGACCGGTCACAAAATAAAACAGTCATACAGTACAAGCCAACATTACAAGTAATGATGTTTTATTATACGTACAATATTTAAAGTTTGACGCTAGGAATACACTTGGGAGGCACATATTTACTTTATGAAAAAGACAAATCGAACAGTTTTAATTCTTAGTGCCATAAGTGGAATCTGTTCTTAGAGTTCATTACTACTCAAAAGTTAGGTTCGATACTTGACACTTTTACTCTGAAATCATACTGCATGTCAAGCCGATTTCTGTACTTGTTTTTCATATAACAAAGGTTGAGAAAGCTTGTTCACACCGATATGTGGTTGCGAAAGGAACGAGATGTTTCAGTGCCTTCTCACCAAGTTCTCTGAAGTCCTTACGAATAGTTAACCAAAAGTTGGTTAGTTTTCCATCGCTAAAAGCACTTTTCATGGTACTACAGCACGATAACTCTACAAGTTGTTCCTGTTCCTCATCTGACAGGCTACGAATTTTGTCTATTTCGACACAGCTAAACGGATTTCGAATCCACCAGTCATCGGGTTTGGGCTCGGGAAAATATTCCCTAAAAGTGGTGGCTAAACTACGAAGATGCTCGATCATTTTTTCATTTACCCGGTGAGGCAAAGTTTCATCAGAAGATTCCAAGAACTGTTTCAAAGTAGGAAAGTTCATAAAAGATTCTTTATCGATTCTTACTGCCCAGGTCTCACACTTCTTTACCATAGCACTGACTTTGTCTTCAACTTGGAACATGTGTACGTCGTTTCCTTGTAAACTTAAGTTCAAAAGATTCAATTGTTCAAACACATCAGCTAGGTAGGCGGTCATGCACAGCCAAAAAAGTCATTGAGAAAATCAACGTACTTGCTGTCGATAAGGAAGATTCGAACCACGTCTCTAAGCTCAAAAAACCTTGTCAAGATTTTACCTCGAGAGAGCCAACGCATTTCAGTATGAATAAGAAGCTGCTCATGTTCACTGCCCATCTCTTTGCATAGCAAGGGAAACAATCTGGATTGAAGAGATCAAGTTTTTATGTAGTTTATAATTTGTACAACTTCATTGAGCGTCTTTTGCAACATTTCAGGCAACCTTTTGGCTACTAAAGCTTCTCGATGGATGCAACAATGAGTTCATTTCATGTTAGAAGCTATTGCTTGAATACGTGCTCGAAGTCCTGTTTTGTGTCCAGACATGGATTTTCTACCATCTGTTGATAAACCCACACATGTTCTCTATGAAATGTAATGTGTATGAAAACAATCGTTTAATGAAGAGAAAATATCGTCTGCTGTTGTATGAAGAAGTTCACCAGAAAAGAGGAAGTCTTCAAATAACTAGTCTTTCCATACATAACGAACAAAAACTAGCATTATTGCTTTTTTTTTATATGTCTGTGCTCTCATCCAATTGCAGAGCAAACATGTCACACATACTAAGCCTGGTCAGCAATGTTTCTTCAATATTATTTGCTATATCAGTTATTCTCCTTTGTATAGTATTGTTGGAAAGCTTGACACTACTGACTAATTGAGCGACTGCATCACCCAACAGTCTTTTGCACAGTATTACAGCTGCCGGTAGAATAAGCTCTTCAGCAACAGTATGAGTTTTGCCACATTTTGCTACAAGCTGAGAAACCTCATAAGAGGCAAGGGTTGCATTTTCATTCACATTTGCACCAGTATGCAAGGCCATCGCTTTTTTGGAGTTTTTCAGTTCTCCCAATTTTATTTTTAAAAAATCTAGTTACTTATCTTTGTCTCGAGATGCCTACAAAGTTTTGCAGGCTTCATGCATTCATTGGAGAGGACTTCAAAGCAAACAACACACTGAGGTTTTGAGTTATCCTCATTTCCGGCATATGAGAATCAATCTCCAAATAATCTGAATTGTACTTGTTAATTTTAATTGTAGGCCTAACGCTGCTTGTAGAAGGGTTAGGTTCACACGAACTCACCTGAATTTTACTTCGACCATCTATTTCGTCCTTTTCCTCTTGGTCTGTAGGCGTAGGCCTATCTCGTTTTAAGGAGCCACTTTTTAACCAACGGTCCAGTTTTCAGTACAGCATTTAATACGTTGTCCGATAAAAATAAACATTTATAAACTATTGTAAACCACACGGCGCACACTTGACAAAACCTCCACTGCCACGAACGAAATGGTGTTTGGTGCGTCAGAGCAATTTTATATTACTTTCAACATTCATAACAATCGAACTAAACACTGCAAGAAGTTTACATTTAACATTAACATTTACCACTATTGCCAGCATTGTTTGAGAGAGTGGTAGTACTTCTCAAAACAGTTTCCTCTGCGGAGATAAATCTTGCAGAATGAATAGGATTACCAGATTGTAAAAGTAGAAAAATGAAAAGAAATAAGCCTACAGCTACATTTTGCAATGACGACAGATCACATTTAATACTAGCGATAAACATGAATAATTAATAGCAGTAATACTAATAAATAATTCCTATTTACATAATCAAAATCCGGGAATTCCAAATTTTAGTTGACTAAAGTGCATTAGCAGTATAATGTCACGCGTTAACTCTGTGCAGTAGCAGACTTGGGGGAAAAAAAGTAGGGCCTACATATACTCTAAAAAGTACGTCTGGTAACCCTAAGAATGAATATCTTCTGTATATCGTGTCCATGCACAATACATAACAATAAATTTCTTCATTTTATCTGGTGTAGTAAAAAGTAATCCATTATTTTTGCATGACATTGAAGGCTTGACTTACCATAGTTAGAATGATCCGATTTAGGTCACATATGCGCCGTTTTGTTCGATAACGTGTTGCCATTTGGAAGGTAATATCATGATGCCTCTCTCATAGAAGCCCTTGTCAATATTGGCAAAAAAATTGAGACAGTCGATGTTCACAAGCCTCTCTTGACGCGAATTTTTCACCAGCAAACGTGTTCGCCATGGACAGGAACAGATGGTAATCACTCGGTGCCAGGTCCGGGCTATAAGGTGGATGCATAAGAACCTCCCAACCAAGCTCCTGGAGCTTCTGGCGAGTCACTATCGATGTGTGTGGCCTGGCGTTGTCCTGGTGGAACACAATGTCTCTCCTATTGGACAAAGCTGGCTGCTTCTGGGCGATTGCTGCCTTCAGACGGTCCAATTGTTGACAGTATAGTTCCGAGTTAAGGGTTTGGCCGTAGGGGAGCAGCTCATAGTAGATAATTCCCTGCCAGTCCCACCAAACACACAGCAAAACCTTCCTGGCCGTCAATCCTGGCTTGGGCACCGTTTGCGCCGGCGCACCGCTCTTCGACCACGACCGTTTTCGCGTGACGTTGTCGTAAGTGATCCACTTTTCATCACCAGTCACCAACCGCTTCAGAAATGGGTCGCTTTTGTTGCGATTCAGCAGCGATTCGCAGATGGAAATTCGGTCCATGGGTTTGTTTTGCGTTAACTCGTGTGGCACCCATACATCAAGCTTCTTTTTGTATCCAGCCTTATGCAAATGGTTCCACACGGTTTTTTGTGCAATGTTTAGCTCTTGGGCAATCGAAACAGTGCTTACATGACGGTCGGACGCGACAATGTCCATGATTTTATCGACATGTTCGACACGTGGCCTTCTAGTGCGTGGTACATCTTTGACGTCAAAATTACCGGAACGGAATCGACGAAACCAAAATTGCGCGTGATTGGCTGTTACAGTATCAGGACCATAAACACTATTCACATTTGCAGCCGCCTGGCTTGCGTTTTCGCCTTTATCCAAGAAAAACTGTAAAATATAGCGTATTTTCTCTTTGCTAGTGTCCATTTTGACGCGCGCTCACACAACACTGAGTCAACTCATCACAACTATCTGAACAGTATTTCTAGTACGCAATCTCATTGTTTGAACGCCATCTCTTTGAACCCGATCGGACTTATACAACGCGAGATACAGATCACTGAAGCCATCCATTTTCAAAATTATGGATTACTTTTTACTACACCAGATATTTATCGTTCGTCAGTCCGTTGTAGAATTTTAGGAGATTCTTTTGCATTTAGTAATAATTTGAGAATAATGTAAATTCGTTTGTTTAACAAGAATTGTGGAGGGATAAAAATTCAAGACATTTGTAAGAGTCTGCTAGAAAGGAGAAAACAAAGGTAGGAACAAAATAAATTCACTAGTGGCACATTCAAACGTTATACTAAACGTTGCGTTTCAGATAATTCAGCATTGACATACTGACAATACCTTAAACTTAAGGCCATTTCAGTCCAAGGTTCGCCGAAAATTGAAATTTCCGGGGTCGGTGCACAAACATGACCAACGTACTAAGGAAGATTCTGGTGCCCGTCCCCAATGTGTTAAGACAAATTACGATTTGATGTTTTTTAAATTAATACAATAATGTCTTCTGAAGGCTTGTTTAAGACAAAACCTAATTTCCCAACAATAAGTCGCAGACCCCTTGGTGACCTCCCGCGGACCCCCAGGGGTCCGCGGACCACCTTCTGGGAACCACTGGTATAGGTCATTCATTGTGTACACCATGTCTTTTATCGTCGAGTGAGCCAACATCAGAAAATTTAAAGCACAACCTAAGGTTAAAGATCATTTAACTACTGTCTACAATACATATAGAATAAAACTAATAAAAACATTTTAAAGATATTTTTTTCTTAATCATATCGTACTAAAAAGTAAAACAAAATATTATGTTTATTCATGCCTAAGAAGAAAAGCATGGGGCGCTCTCTCATATACAGTCACTTTATAAATTCTTGAAATGATGCGCCCCATTCTTTTCTTTTTAGTCAAGCATAAACAAAATTATTTCTTTAATTTTTTGTACGATATGGTTAAGAAATGAATATCTTAAAAAAATATTTTTTTTTTGAGTTATTTCGGTGTTCGGGTATATTTCCTCAAGCTAACTTTTGTGACCGATGGAACCAGAACAACCCAGGCTAGTTGGAGGCTAGTACTCATTTTAGGATAAAGAAGTTGAGAATAAAAAAATATATTTAAATTAGCTTTTAAAATATATAAATACATAGAATATATGAAAGTAACAATGGAATATTGTATGGTCACCGGACTTACGTCCCTCTGCAAAATTTCATCATTCTATGACGTCGAGAAATAAGTTCAATTAAAGTTCCAAGATTTGATGACACCACACTGCAAAAAATAGCTGTGTTAATTCAACACAATGCGGTGTCCCAGCGTGACTACCACTTTTGTGTGTTAAATCAACACAACACACTGTGTTGATTTCGCTACTATGAAAAAAAAATATTACTTCAGTGAGACTTGAACATGGGTTCTACAGATTAGGAGTCGAACGTCTTACCGACTTGGCTAAATCGTCAGACAGAAAAAGCACTAGATGCAAGCGATATATTTGAATTAAACGACCACACTATAGATTTAAACAGTGTAAGGGATCAAATATATGTTGCTGAACCCCCAAAACAAACTAAGTTACTTGCACGACTTATCCCATAGTTTAATCACTTTCTATATGTCAACTAAGAACCAGAATTCCCAATCATTGATAATATTCTATTTCTATGAAAGCAAGCAAGATGGCGACAGCCAAACACTTCAGCAGCATTACTACTTTCTTACCTCAACATGTCAAATGCTGCGCTTGCTTTCATAGAAATGGAACATATTCTCAATAAGTGGGGATTGTGATCCCTAATTGACCAATCGAAAAGTGATTAAATCATGATATAAGTCGTGAGAGTAACTTTGTGTGTGTTTGGGTTCAGCAACATTTTTTTATCCTCTATATCGTTTCAATCTAGTGCTCTTTCCGTTTGACGATTTAGCGAAGTCGGTAAGACGTTCGACTTCTAACTGAGTAACTCGTGTTTAAATCTAGTTGCAGCCGTAACTCTTTTTTCTCCCAGTACAGAAATCAACACTGCGCGTTGTGTTGATTTAACACATAAAAATGGTAGTCACGCTGGGACACCGCATTGTATTGAATTAACACAGCTATTTTTTACTGTGCACGAACCATTGTGAACTAAAGAAAAGAATGTAAAAATAGGTAGGATTTGCTAATTCCTCACACTGATTGCTCAGGTTTTACTTACGAATTTCATTCTACACGAACAGTATCACATAGAGGAGAGCGAAGTACTCCAACACATTTTCATAGTGTTAACATACCAACGCGATCGTAAACCATTCAACCTATTACATCATCAGATGGAATTTTGCATGCTTCACGTTTCGTTTGCTTACAAGGGAATAAGAATGGATTGGCTATGTAATGTTGTCAGTTCATTAAGAGGTCTACCAGATAATATACTTGTTGACAGTTTACTTACGTACTTACTCTATGGCTAACGGAACTCGCAAGTTCATCGCCGCAGTAACAAACGTTCTCCATAGGATGATTCTATGTAGCACAACTGGTAAACTTACAAAGAAAATAATAGAAGTATGAACTAAAGATTTTTCTATTGTTGTTCTTCATTGTTGAAAGAGCATCACTGTTATAGGTTTTGATGTCCATAGCAATAATGAAGCGATTTGAACAACGAACAAATAGAAAATAAAAAGTCGGCAATTTTAGAACTCAGAAATGGTGATGTAGTTTCTTCTTTGAAAGTTTGATCTCTTTAAGCTTCAATTTAAAGGAGCAACATTGAAATTTCGTGCAACGATAAAAATACATTAGACATATACGGAGATAGTGCTGCCATCCTTTGGTGGAGATAGTTACTTTCATACCAAATTTCAGCTCTGTAACTTAAACGATGCGAAAAATGTTTTTTAGGCCGCCATCTTTGTTTAAAAATGTCGAGTTTTCAATTTTTTAAAAATAATTTCTTCGTCTACTATGTCTAATGTACCTAGATATAAAATTTCACGTTCCAATCTTAAATAATGTGGAAAATGGTTTTATAGCTGCCATCTTTTTTGCAAATGGCTACTTTTGATTTTTTTAAAATAATTTCTTCATCTACTATGCCTAATGTACCTACATATAAAATGTCACGTTCCTATCTTAAATAATGTGGAATATGGTTTTTTGGCCAACATATTTGTTTGGAAATTGCGACTTTTGAATTATTTTTTTCATAATTTCTCAATTTACTCATCAAAATACAGCATTCTGCCAAGTTTTATAATTTTAGCTCAAATAAAGCAAAAAAAGGGTTCGGCGCGCCCTACGCTTTTCATTTTAGTCATGCATAAACAGAATATTTAAAAAAAAATAGTTTGTTTACTACATTTAGTGTTTGTTGTCTCTAGTCAACTAGATTACGTATTCTATAACAAATATGTTTCACACGATATTGCACAGCCGCATGCTTTCTTTTTAATCATGCATAAACAAAATATTTCTTTTTTAAATAGTAATTCATAAAACAAAGCATGTTTTTAAAATGTTCTAGCCATAGTCGATTAGATTACGTATTCTATAACAAATATGTTTCATATGGTATTGCACGCCCGCCATGCTTTTCTTTTTAGTAATGCATAAACATTTTTTTTAAAATAACGTACGTTTCTTTGCCACGTTTAATGTTTGTATTTCCTACCCTTTAAGCTGTGTATGTTTCTATTAGTTATTCATTTTTTAAAAACAGTAATAACAAAATGCATGGTCTTACCTTATAGTGTTTTCAACTCTATTCTTCTTATTATTCGCGTCCTATTTTGGGTGTGATCCACAGATCTGAAAATAAACAAAAAAATGTAATTAATTTACGGTTAAAATATATTCTTTCACAAGAAAATAAACTAAAACAGGTAATTCCTTCAGTAAAATTTTCCAAGATTTTCTTCAGTCCCACCAGGCAAATACAAAATTGTGCACTTTAATATTAGTCCTACACACCTCCGTCCTATATACCATATTTTTTCCTAGATTCCTGCTCAAGCCAAAGTAACAAAAAAAACGTAATTGCTTTCGTAAAATTTTCCAAGGTTTATCTCAGTCCCAACAGGCAGATACTGCAGTAGTAACTTCACATTAAGTCCTGGCCGCCTCCCGCCCTGTTATATTTCTTCCTTTTCTCAAAATTTCTACCTTAGCCAAAATAAAAAACACGTACTTTACTAAATGCGTTTTTCTTAGTTTCCCTTAGTTTCACGAAACAAATACATGAATAAGTAGAATTTCCCAAGATTTGCATAGCGTAATTTATTCATAAATAAATTGAAACACGCCCCCATTGAATTAAACCCTTGCTGTTGTCCCATTATTATATAGCGAAATAAATTGAAACACGCCCCATCATTAATCAAAGTATCACCTCCCCCTGCCTTTGGCTACCTTCGTTGTGGACAAACAACTTTATACCTATAATTATTTCCACCGTTTTGCTTCGCTGTGAACACAAAATTGTATTATCCCACAAGGCCTATTTCCTTCTTCGTTGATTAAAATTTGAAGAGAACATAAAAAAATTGTAGGTACCAATTTCACCCTCCCTTGCTTGTAGAAAAAAAGAAAAATTAATTGGGAAATTCTATTTTTTTATGACCCTTTTGCTAGACCACACAACGTGATGATCACCGAAAAATTGTTTAACTGCCTTCAGCAATAAATTTATATTCTTGAAGAAAAAAGAAAGAAAATATTTTGTGCGAAATAAGTGCACAGTTTTCATGGTAAGTAATAAGATTCATCCTTAAGTATGTAAAAAGAAAAGCACGACCCTGTTTTTAAAAATGATTGCACTAGAAGGAATTATGAAAACAGAATATTTTTAAATTTTTGGAACGTTAATTTACTGACATTGTTGTTAAGAAAAATACTTTTGCATATTTCGTTTTTAGTTCACAATAGTTTGTGGTGTGTCCTCAAATTTTGTTACGTTAAATGAACTGATTTTGAACTTTATAGAATAATGACAATTTACACAGTAACGTAAATCGTTTGATGATATAACATTTTGTTATCAGTTGTTTATTTTTATATTTCTTTAAAATAGAGTCGTAATCTTTTAAAATTTTTAAATGTTAATTTATTAAAAGCTTCAGTAAAATTTATTTTCATAGGGGCCAGTTTAGTATTTTTTGAGTTTGGCCCGGTATGATTTGACTTTAGCTGTTAAAATCCACACTTATCCCCTGCCGGGTCTCAAACCGATGGCGAATGACCGCAGACCGCCTGGCCGGTAAAATGATATTTATTGACGATGACGTTAAGAAAATTACAGCTACATTTTGTATTTATGCATGACGAAAAAAATCTTTATTATTTATGCATGTTGATTTTGTACGTAAAGAATTGTGCCTAACGTGAAGTTACTACTCAAGTAGAATTGCCCAAGACCTGCATAGCGTAATTTATTCATAAATAAATTGAATTAAATCCTTGTCCACCACCCCATTATCGTATAGCGAAATAAATTGAAACATGCCCCATCATTAATCAGTGTCACTTCTCCCAAAGCTTTGCTGTGCTTCGCTTTTTCTCTTACGAATTTGACGCCCCTTTGATAATCGTTTTTGGTACCCAAAAATCTATACCGGATAACCGCAAGGCACGAACAAATTCATTGGGAAACTCCTTTTCGTTCTATCACCCTTTGCTCAGACCACATACGAAAATTCCTTCTTTATTTACAACAGATGATTAATACCTTAGGGGTTAACTTTTTTGATAAAGCAACTTGAAGTTTCTTATATTCATGTCTATCATTATCATCATTAAGCATTTATTATTCTGTTTCTTTTAATTATTAATTTTCTGTTCTTCATTTATTTATGAATAAATTACGCTATGCAGATCTTGGGCAATTCTACTCATATACACAAATAGGCACAATTCGATATTCTAAAGATTTCCTTTTCAAAATTTTAAAAAAGGTTGGATCTATGGATGTCATTTTCATGCATTACAGGTGATCAAACATTACGATATTGATGTGCTACTGGAGTAATGTAAGAAAAATAATCTAACTAAATGTAAAATCTGGATGGAACGAGAAAAATGTTCACACCTCAATATCATTAAAGCAGTTTCCTTTAATTGACTTGACACTTATAGAATTGAATACCTGCGGCAAAAAACAGTCTAACCCACAAAATCTTGTTGTTGAGAAAAATAAGAACAAATACCTAAACTCTACTGCTTCCAACATAAAATAAGAATATTTTTCGGGTTCAATTAGTGTTCCTTTTTATTCCACCAACAAAAAGTATAATTGGTTTTGGATTACATACTTACCCTTATTTTTCTCAAGAATATAGTTTTGTGGATTAGACTGTTTTTCGCCGCAGGTATTCAATTGAGAATGGTTAGAGAACTGTGAAATACAGTAGGAGTAAAATACATAGTCTTTTCTCTTGGATCCAAAGTTATCAGCGTTTGAAATTACAATCAAAATTAGCAAGTAGCTAACACAGTCATAATAATGTACCTTTTGTTCGAACTCGTCTTCAATATCTCCGTCCTAGTGGTTTTTGTTGATCAACAAAAGCTCTTCTGAACCTAAGAGTAATTTAAAACTTTTTAGTTGGAACAAAGAAGTTGAGAAAGGGGTCTGACCTTAATAGTAATCGCGTAAATAAATCTGTAGTTCCGTTCTTTCTGGAACCCTTCCGCGTGTGGTTCTCTCTACAGTACCTTACTTTTTTCTCGAGCTTGCTCACCTATCGGTAAGATGAACTTTCGGACTACCGGTACACTACTGCCATGAATTTGGGGCACGCAACCTGACATGTAGCGATTAACTGTTACACAATACTACATATCTTTCTGAAATTTCGGCGCAGCACTAGCTGAAAACATCCATACTTATTTCATAACGGGAATTATTAATATTCCCCAAAATAATGGCACACGCACTGATGATGACTTTAACTACATCTTTGATGACTGCAAATAAAGATATCGGTAAAAATTAACTAACCATGCTCACATCATTTCTGGTTACGAATCCACGCTTGGAGATTTTAATTTTTGCTCCGAAATTCTCCTGAATAATATATTTCTTCAAAAATTTGTTTCTAACCTTTAGTAATATCCCATATTTTGAAGTCTAATCAGGCCAGTAGCCAAGAACTTTTGCCCGTACTAGCGTGTTCGTTCATAATGCTGACATAAATTTCAATCAGCAAACATAAATTCACAATTTGGATTAATAATAATATATTTAATTGGGAGGTGAAATTTGTGTTGGAGTCGACACATTCCGTAGTAAGGAAATTAAAAAAAATAGTTATCAAATTTTTGTTTTAGATTTATTATCATTTTTGTTATCATGACAATTGGTGTATGAAATTACGAGCATAATGCGAAGGAAAAAAACACATTTGTTTTCAAAAGTGATGGTTTCAATTAGTGTATTTAAAAAAACACTAAAAAATTGAACGTTGGGAAAACCAGGAAAAGGCGTTGCCGGAGGATTTACAATTTGGGATGAGGAGGACCATGTGGCAAATGCACGATGGGGAACCTTCCAATTTTTACAGTGCAAATGTGAAACTCCTCCAGTGCATTGAAGGCTGATTACTTAATGAATAATGTTTGAGAGTACTGAATAGTCTATTATTTAAAATGATTGAATTGCATCTATCACAGACTACGTCAAATCTTCTTTTGAATCTTCATAATGAGATTGATAATCAAAACTATAATTTAAAGGTAGCACTGATTGGTTTCTATAGTATGTATCTAATACCAAATGTAACTAAAAATAATGATACGTACTTTTATAAAGGAGAAAATCATAATATACCACCAGGGAAGTATAATGCATCAACATTAGAAACAACACTACCAAAAGAAATGCTTCTTAATGAGAATCATGTATCCCATCACATGGAAGTTACACCATTTGCTCAAAGCTTTAATGTTGGAACAATTTGTAAGTTGTTAGATTTCAAAAATAATATCCATCTTAAATCAGAAGAGACTCATGTGGGACAGTTTCTTCCTAAGTTCTTAAGTATTGAAACATTAAATATACACTGTAACCTAGCAGTCATGATTATAGCAGATGGCGAATATAAACATAAAGAAACAAATACTATAGCTACATTTAAACTATTAACGGAGCTCTTAGAACTAATTGCTTATGAACTTCAATATCCATTATTCTTTCCTATTCAACAGAGTCATACACGCTCTACGCGTATAGAGATAAGTGTTACTAATGAATGTCATGAAGCAGTCAGTTTTGATGGGGAGATAACAAGCGCGATTCTTATGATCAAAGATGATTCTTAAAAATGAATATAATATAGTCTACTTTGATTAATGATGGAGTTTATTGAGAGTTATGAGTATCAATCGTTCCCACTGAATCGTCGTAGATTCAACATTTTAAATGAACCAAAGAAGGATATTGAATTCAATACAGATGTTAGTGATGGCTTTGTGCACCCGCATTACTCTGATCTATATATAAGGTTTGAAGTTATTGGCAGGGATGCTGGAGGAGTCACAGCGGGATCAACTATTAACTTGATAGATAATTATGTTCCATATTTATATTCTCAGGTAGAGATAAGAAAGCATGGCACTGTTATTGATAGAATCGATTATCCAGGTATCACATCAACTGCTATTGCTACATGTCGATACTCAAAGCCTGAACTTGAATATTATAACTCAGGTGCATTAATAAGTGATGAAAAGCTTCCACAGAAAGAAAACACAGTGTTGTTCCCTTTGCGGCTACTGTTCGGCTTCTTTAGTGTCTATAAAGGAATTATGTAGAAGGATAGTTTGCGAATAGCATTTAAAAGAAATACAAATAATAATGTTTTATTTTATCTGTGGAAAACAAAGAAAGCGGATGGTACTTTAGATGATAGTACGCTAGCTCATGCGGGTAAACTTGTGATCACCTCAATGGAACTGATAATGCGAATTGTTGAATATGAAAAAGTTATGCGATGAAACTAAAAGCTGATATACTTCGAAAGTCTCAAATACCGATTCAGTTTCATACGTACCAAAGCATTCAACGGTATGTGTCTGGTTATTATTTCGAGTTTGATGTAACAACACAGTTCAATTCATTACAGTTTGATATACCAGATTTCGTAATTGTTCTCTTTCAAACTAGTCGTGATGATGGTACATAAAAGGATGCTACTAAGTTTGATAAATGCAAAGTTAAAAATATTTATTTAAGGAATGGTCGTAATGAAATATTCCCTCTTGAGAACTTAAATCTAAATATCACAAAAGCTGATTATCTGAAATATATGATAGTTATACAGCATTTAAGCGTGACAAAAGAATACTGATATGTTTTATTCACCAACAGAGTTTATCGAGAATCGTTCTATGTTTGTTATCAACACTAGTAAACGAAAGCAAGTAGTAGTAAATAAAAGAACTAATATTAAAATTATAGTGGACTTTGAAGAATACTTTTTATTCTGTAATTCTAATAGCTCAAATCTCATATATTTATTATGTTAAGAGTGAAAGAATATTAGAGCAATTTTAATAAAAGTATTAAACAAGTATTTCTAATTGTAACACCTTCGTGTTACTTCAGTAATTTTATTTTATTTGAGTAATCGATATATTAATAATTTGATTCCGCAGCTCGGGTAATATTTTTTTTTATTTCATATGATTCAAATGAAGCTAGGAGTTAGTAAATAATATGAAAGAGTGGAATTCATGTTAATTAATCTATGTTACTTGATGTTTTTCTAAATATCTATAATTCTGAAACCTTTTCTCCTATGCTATTTCTTAAGAGAGCTTATTTCGTACCAGAAAACTAAAATCTGAAGACTTTACTACGTGTGATGTCCTAGCCTCCTGAAAATCGTTGTTTTTTAGTATCTTCCACCGGAAGAATGAAAGAGGCTAGAATTGTAACATGTGCTTCTTCCCTTTGAGCGTTCTGATTGGGTAATTTTTGTTTACCTCTTTAGGAGGAGGAGGAGGAGCCTCTCTCCAAGTTGAATATATGTTTGCGCTGGTGTGTGCAACAGGGAGTCCGCCGAATACCTTAATCTAAGAAACATCTCTTCAGCTCAGCGTTAAGAACCACCGCCAAAATGTAACGAAAATAGGCGGGAGGGTATCCGACATACATCACACAAAAGACAGAAACAGTGTCGCTAACTTCACCATACTTTACATTCAGTTGTACGAAATTTCTCCATCGTTCTTGGTTCAAAAGTAAAGTAATTGAATTCGCTTAATCCGTTACAATTTAGCATTTCGTCGAGCAAGCTTCGAGACACTTTTTCTAATTTTGTTTATCTGCCTGAATTTTTATATATATATATATATATATATATGTGTGTGTGTGTGTGTGTGTGTGTGTGTGTGTGTTTTTAAATTCTTGGTTAGTTTTCCATTGTCCGGATTAAGTATTAATTTGTCGTTGCGGGTAGTTTTATATATTGATGCCTCCTAAATTGTCTTAATTTCCCCGTATTCATGCTCTCCGGAGATAAAGGAAACAATAAGGTATGTAAAGAGTGTAATTCTAAATAATCGGGAAAAGCCTGTATTATCTTTCTCTTTTTCTATCTTAATGAGCTCTAGGGCTAAAGTGAATTTCCTTGTTTTATTATATTTTTATAGATTAATCCTGTACGCATGGGAGCGATACGTACACGGAGTACGCTTTTATAGTGGAGCTTCTCATGGGAGAGTCTTTATTGGATATTGTGCCTGGGAGCCTTCCAATAAGTTCCACTATCAGGGAAATTTTTAGTTTCTTGCTAAGCTTCACTCACGGATAGTGGGGTGACGATTACTAATTAGAGATTGAGGTTACCGACCGCTTTAAAGTTCTACTAACCAAATACAGGCATAAGTTAAACTCTTCATTTTAATTCATATATTATTCGTGTGTCTCTAAATCATTCTGTTAATTGTAAGACAATAATTTCTTATCTAAGCTTGTCTCTCTATCTTCTTTGTATCTCTCTAAGTAGTTCACTACATCGAAAAGTGTGTTCGCTTGCGAACAATTAGCGAATTCTGTAGAAGCCATGTTTCCATGTAAGGATGGCGGAGGTCCTCGACCTTGATGGTTTTTCTTTCTTAATAATTACTAACACTTTTATATCAGGCTTATTTTCCATTCAATGTCAGACTGATATGTAGTTAGTTAAAGAGCTGCTTTCTGGAGGCTATACGTCTCTCCTAGACAATAATAATAACAATAATAATAATCTAAGACCTAATTCAGAATGTCGGTTTAGGCCACGTCCTGCTTTTGTTTCCTCAAACGCATGCGGGGAAGGCAGGTAAAACGGACCTTATCCTTGGTCTTCAAGGTTTTGAGTAAAATAAAGTTTCTTCTTTGTTTTATTATAAGCATTCTATTCCGAACTAACCATTTGAATGAGTAACTCTACGTTACACAATTTTCCCCTTCCAACTTTCTACAAGTTAGCTGTGGAATCTCGTACTCATATAAATTACTAAGTTCATATTTAAGAGAAGGTTTAAATTTTCTCGTTGGAGACATATGTCTTTCCGTGAAGTTGTAAATTATTAGTCGGGCGGACCGCAGTAATGCATGTTCGATGAAGATCTTTTATTTTTGAGATAATTCTAAAAGAAAGGGAGAAGAAATTGATATGCGTTTTTTCATAATTCTTCATGCATTATAAATCTCTCAAAATTTATGTGAGTGGCCGAATTTGATAAGCCTTTAAGAAGTTGGTTGGAATCAGTTTCTCTTTTATCTAAATATTATGTAATGTGTATATAAGATTGTATTCGTGTATCCTTGCATTTCCCTTAAACTTATAATAATAATATTTTTGTTCCTAGTATTTTTCTTATGCGTTCTTTATGATCTATTCCCCGAGTTGTTAATAATTATGGTATTGTTTGCTTTTTATGACTTATTGCTAGGGCAACCTCGAAGCTATTGAATTTCTACAATAGAGCCCCTTTTGAGTATACTGTCAAATAAAGGGTTAGGGTTCACCAGGTTGCATATTGTTAAGGCATTATCAATCTCTGCTTGTAGATAATATTTGTGACAGGCATAAATAAATTCAAGTTTATAAATAATTTAATCTAACGCAGTAGTGTCTCGAATATCTCTTTTACGCTTGATTCGACTAAAGATATCGTCTGTCGGAAACTCCATTGAAGGCACTAGTTGTAAAGAGAGAATCTAAGAGATTAAGCATTTATTCTTTACTACTCAGCCTAAATCAATCGATCAATGTTGCAATGAAACGTTCCTAGGGTTATATTCCCTGCTATATGTAATGTTTTCATGACCTGTCTATCTGGCCTTAGGTATATAAAACCCTAATGCTCGAATCAGACTACTTGCTGGTCTTAAAACAATGCAAGTGGCGCCCGTATCCATCGCTTACATCTGACCTATCCGGCATCTTTTTAATAATCTATTTCGAACCAGGTCACTGATTACGTACTTGTGCTAAGTACTGTCTGTAGCACTACAGAACGTTCCATGATATAACCCTAATCTATACCTAGTGTGCTTTTTAATAATAACAAACGGCTCTGGGCTAAAACGTAAGGTAACTGTATTTACATGACGTAAAATTTTAAGTGTTAGTGCAATGCAGTATATCAATAATTTGTAGTTGGTTATGTATGACTATGAAGTTAAATATTCATTATAATGCTAAAGTAAATAGAAACGCCACTAACCTATAATGTAAGGTATTAATTCAATATTCCCGCAGTATTTGTAAAAAGTATATTAAAAAACAGCTTAGTGAAGGATTCCTCGTAGAGAAAAATATATAAAACAGAGCAGTGTGTCTTCGTGAGTGGATTGAGGAAGGACCAAGGCAGTTTGATACAAAATTTCACAGAAAAATTTCCAAAACCAAGGCCGGTAGACTACGTAGAGTGGTTAAATGTAATCATAGGGGTTCCATGCAAAAACTACTTGCAAACAAAAAGTAAATGCCTATAACTTAGGAACTATTATGAGTAACAAAATTATAAAAGTAAATTCTATAGCAGGGGCACCGGGAGTTCCTAAAAACAATGTTTGAGGGTCCTCCTCCAAAATTTGGGTTTAATTGATTTTTTAAAAAAGATTTAAGGTCCATCGATTTTGTTTGACGGTAAAGACCCAGTATTTTATATGAACCAGTTATATATGACAAAGCTCTAACATTCGACTTAGGTTTTGACACGTGAGGTGAGGCAAGTTTTTGTTGATGTCAAGTATTAGATGTATACCTCCTATAATCTTTATATTCTCCTTCTACAAATGTTCCACTTAAACCCTCCTAGCACTGTTATTTAGTACACCTGCTCGATCAATTAGCGACGTAATCTTCTTCCCAAAATAGAGGTATAAAGTGGTCCACTTCACTTCACCTAAGCAAACACACTTATTAGTGGTTAACTATAATGCTAAACCAAGGTAGAAGAATCTCTGGACCGGGCTTTGTCTGATGTGCAGTGCAATGCGTGATAAAGAAGAAATCATATAGAATCACTTTCAATCACTAATTTAAATCAGTGTTGTCAAATCTAAAAAAAACAATTAAAAAAGTTAAGAATTCTATTTTTGCATAGTGTTTTGATCGCTAGAGTATACATAATATGTAGTTAATGCTGTAAAACAGTCATTAATTTTATTAACTATTCAATTATTAATTTTTGTGATAAAATTATTAAGTTGGCAACACTGCAAGGAACCTCTGGGGTCTCCGTAGTACGAGAAATTCTCGTAAATGTTCATTGCCATACCTATCGGTGGACGTAAAGTAATAAATATTACGTACTTGGCTTGGCTGGCTAGCATTGTTATTCATCTACTGATACTGCACAAATGTCGGTTCTGGGGTGGATACTTTTTCTACCAGTACCTGTCGTGTTATCAATTTATACTTTACCTATGCGGTATAGCATCTGTCAAGCTTGGTGTGTGCATCTGAGACTTGTTTGCATCTGGTAATTGTACTTCAATGTCCTACCAATCCATTAACGTATTACTCATTGTCCCAGCTATTGAACGATATTATCCCTAGTTATCTGGTTGCAGGTGCCCCTATAAGAAGACAGTGTTGTTCTGTACATCTCATTCCGTCTGTGTGCTAACCAGTCGACAGAAACCCAGTCTGCAGTTCCCTAACACATCAGACATACGTTTGTTCCCTAATGCATCAGATATACCTTTCTTGCATGCAACAATTATATCTTTAGTGTACAGTCTGTATTTCTGTCAGCTTGACCGCCTTATTAATCACCTATACGTTTGTTGCTGTTATTGCTACCTATTGTATATTTTAATGACAATTCCACCTGACGTTACCATGTTCCAGGCCCTTGGGTCTAATTTCCAGTACTCAATTGTAGTACCGTGCGAGAAGTACTGTTGCTCTGTATTACGGAACTGACGTCTATGCCGTATATTTAAAGCGTCGGTTTATTTCAGGGACTATTATGTTTAAGATGTGTCAAATGTACATATCCTATAGATGTCACCTGTAACTCTGTGGAATAACCCCGTCACTCCAATCCTTTACTATTGTGGCTTTTCGTTACGTTTGCATCTTACGTTTCTGCGGTCCTCGGGTCCATCAGCGTTTGCTCATTTGTCTGCCTCTTCATTGTATTATTATTACTCGGTATGCATGTCGCAAGGCTCTGGAAGGACGTGATTAATTGTTAAACAGCATTTATCATCTACAGGGCTGTCAACTGACCACTTTAGGTGGACACTCATTGCCCTATTTGCTGTTCTGTTGTCTAGTGAACTGACAAATTGCTACAATGTCATACATAGGGATGCATGTAGCTACGAAAGAACATATCGATATTGTCCAGCTCTATTCCATATCTACATCGTTCCATCCACATGTTGGAATTTTTATCCTGGGGGCTAGTCGCCCCGCATTACGTTGTAGAACTTTTACTTTTTTTCTCTAGCCGCCTGCGTTTGAAACTTTGGAATCGGTTCTTACACAATGAAGATATACCAAATTCAAAATTTCGGGAATTTCTCCAGGGTTTCTTTGGGGTTTTGTAAACTTTGTATACAGACACAAAAGTCGTATTATGTAATGTAGATTATGCTGGCATGTTTTATATTCGATTATCTATCAACATATCTTTGTCGTTCTTACCACAATCAACAACGAAGATATCGCAAAATCGGATTTGCAGGATTTTTTTTTCCGGATTTCGTCTTAAGTTTTAACATTTTTATGTAGAGTCAAAAAGTACTAGAATTTGATGTAGATTATGATGGCATCTTTTAATTGTTAATTACCTCTCCAAAAATTATGACCCGTTGTGCCACCTCTGCCTTTCGTTATCTGAAGTATGCCATCCTCTTTATTTGGGGGGTTAGCGACCTGACTCTTATGGGGTTGCAAATGGCCACCCCGTATTTTATTAGGGTCACTCGAGCACTACCAGTCTATCAGGTTGGGAGTTTGGGAGCTTGTTAACTCGTACACGCTTTGGACGAGTCCATGTTTCCCTTCGAATGTGTAACTATGGTGCGGGGCGGGGGGTGGCGCAGCTGTCTGCGGCAGTAGACTATTGACTCACAGGTCCTGGAGTCGAGTCCCGGCAGGGGCATGGTGTGGATTTTAACAGCAATCATCGCAAGTTCCCAGTTACTAGACTCACTCATATAAAAATACAGTTTACCAAAGTGGTCTTACATCACCACATGATGTTACAAGTCGTTGGTGCGATTACAGCATTCCTCTAGTGGGCTATATTGCAAACTCGAACGGAATCTCAAGGGTGAACAGCTGACCGAAACAGCCGACCAACTCCAGCACAAATATGATGCATTCCGTCCAACCCTACTTTTGTCTTTCTCTCTTTCATTTATTTCCTTTTTAAAATATTTTTAATACATTTTATTTGTTTAAAAAATAAATGTATCGATCATCGCTCATCATGACATCTGTCACCTAGTTCGTTGAAGCCTTCGCAGTCTTTCAGGCATGAACTCTACGATGATTTCATGTCTTTGTGTATCATCGTCCTTTTCACGCCTGGCTGATCTTTAAATATGGACATTGCCCGAGATTCACGTGGCTATTCATGTCTGTAGGCTTTGTGATTTAAACAATTTCCAGTTAGTTATGTTCCAAAAGGCCTCACCTCGTTCTTAGACCCCTGCCCTCCCAACCTCTTTCTTCCCATAGCGAACAACATGTGGCTGATCCCTCGAACTACCTCTTTATCATCCACAACCCCATACTCCTATCGTCCCCGCACGTTCACAGTAACATAATGCCCCTCACTCACCTCTATTTAGTTCTTACACAGACAAAAAATTACGTTATATATTTTACTCCGGTCACGTCGCCTGTCTTTTGTCGGACACGTGATGTACTACGATGAATCGCTTCATTTCAATGTACTCATTAGTCATATGCTAACCAAGGGGATGCATATCCCACGGGTTCCTACTAGTTTGAATAGCTTTGTGCTCCACGACGCAAGAAAGCAAATGATAAAAGAGCCTCATTCCAGTCGACTCTCTCAAACAGGGTAAAGAAAGGACCAACAAAACCACACTCCAGCCGCTTTCTCTGCTTTCCAAGAAAAATACTCACCCTGGAATTCCATTTCAACTAGCAAACCGGTCCCCTGGCAGACAGATTATGGATCGCTGGAATGGAGAATTTTCAATGGAAAGGTCTCTGCATCATCCTTTGCCCCGCAAAGAAAAAGCAACAGCAAATGAAAGAAACGTTTGGCATATACACACAAGTACCTCTTACAAAAAACGAACGTTGACATCGATCTAAAGGAGAAAAAGGAAAAATATTCCATCTTTCGTTACATTTCCTTTCGCCCAAGGACTTGATAAAAGAAAAAAATAGCAATCTGGTAATTAGAAAAGACAGCATAAAACATGATACAGCAACTCATGGTAGTCATAATTACATTAGAGTATATTTCTTCTTGCTCTCCTAAATCTATTTCCGCTAGAAAAAGTTAAAAATGAACAATTTGGATTCCAATATTGCGTCTCGGGGGGCATACGACGCCTACACCCAAATGAATATATCTGTGTAAGATGAATGATGATATGTAATGACATTCAATCACAACAAATACGTAAAATACACATGTAATATCGCAAAATGGCATTCTATCATCAATGGGAAGTGATATATTACACATTTAACAGCCTCCGCTAAGTAGACAATATTAAAAAAACTATTTACATTACAAGATTGATAATACTCACAAAGCATAGCAAATACTAACAACAAATGTATATCCCATTTCTCTAAATAATACGCATATGTACTATATACAATTACACAAATATAAACAAATACACTAAGAAGAAAATAATAGCATGTACAATCTGGTTTCATCAATAGACATACCTCTACGAACAATCATTATTTAATACACCCAGCAATTAAGGCTTATCTATGCATTCATACGTCTGAAGAAGACTGGTTCACACTGGAAACAGCACGTAACATCCTAGCTTTCCTCTCTCTGAAAATACAGTGTTGCTATCAAATTTTGAGGCTGTTTTTATTAATAATTTTATTAAAAGTAACCAAATTTGAAATAATTTATCGGGAGTAGCCGCAATCGTTTTTAAACAAATAATCGCAACATGTATCCTACTAAGGAGCAGTGGTCACTTGATCTTCCGTTCTCTTGCGCGCTGCTGCCATGTTAATTTTTTAAGGAGCTTGATACTGTGTAAATAATATGTTAGTAGTGGTACTTCCTACCTGACTTGAGAGTGTGAACAAGAAAAAAACCACTGCTCAGTGGTCATTAATTTGAATTGTCTTGTTCTTTTGTAAAAGAATAATACGACATCATAAAAGTGGATTGATAAGAACGAGTGATTATTCGTAAATATTTGAATGTCAGTTCATTACCATTTTCAGCAACTGCTTGGCGAACGAATATGGATGGGCTGCTCACCAACCCGCATTAGCTGACAGCGTGGTGAGTCAAATGTCAGCAGCCCTCCTTTCTTTACACATGATGCTACGAGTAAGGAAACATCCTCGGAGGGCCTCATTGTCCGGAGGAGGGAATGCACCTAGCAACGGCAGGGGTCAGTTCTGCAAGAAGTCAGAGGGTCAAAGTGCCCGGGTATGGACTTTAGACTGCCAGGACACCGACAAGGCAACTCGAACGGACTTATACGTAGCGACTCTCAACTGTCAGTCACTTCGAGGAGAGGACAAATCAGAACAATTGCAGAATGAACCCAAGAGTTTTAAGTGGGACATCATAGGACTATCACAAGTGTGGAGGAAGAATCTAGAACAGTTGGAACTACCGTCGGTGCACACGTTCTACTTTAAAGGAACAAAAAATGGAAAACTGACAGGCGTTGGCTTTATAATTAATAAAGATCTGAAGTCACGGATCACAGAAATTGAAGGAATTTCAGATAGAATCGCACGGGTAGTAATAAAGATAAACAGATAAAGACACAGTATGAAAACTATACAAGTGTATGCTCCAACAACCTCACATAAGGAGGAGGAAATCGAAGACCTATACGAGGAGATACAGAAGATTTTGGATAGTAGCAAATCGCATTACAAAATTGTAATGGAAGACTTCAATGCAAAAGTAGGAGCCAAGCAGAGCAGTGACAGAAAAGTGGGAAACTTTGGATTTGGCAAAAGAAACAAGAGAAGATAAAAGTAAGTGAAATTCTCAGAAGCCAACAGACTGTTCATTTCCAATACATTTCTCAAGAAACCGAACAAGAGGAAGTGGACATGGAAAGGCCTAAATGGGACCAAAAACTAAATAGACTACGTTCTATCGAATAACAGTGAAATTCTGCAAGACGTGTCTGTTCTGAACAGTTTCCAAATCTCGAGTGATCATAGGATGGTGAGATGTAAACTGAAACTAAATACTAGACTTGAGAGAAAGAAGCTTATCAGAGGAAAACGGCAAGCTTAAGATCTGGAAAATCTACAGAAAAACAGAGAGACAATCGAGATAGAACTAAGCTACAGATTTAGCGCCTGGGAATAGTTAGAGGATGAAGATGACATCTATAGCAGAAATAAAATACTGACGGAGAGAATAAAAGAGAAAGCCAAGAAAAAAGCATGCAAGAGGAAGGAAATAGAAAGCACAATCTCAGAAGAAACTAAACTCTTGATGAAGAAAAGAAGGAAAATGAAAGAAGAAGAAAATTACATAAAAATGATTGAATACATAGAACTAAATAAAACCATAGGGAAGAAAATAAAAGAGGATGTACGAAGATAGAACTGTATATCGAAAATCTTCTTAGAAATACAATCGAGGAGAACAAGAGCCTGAAGAAAAAAACAGTAGCTGACAATAAGGAAAAAGCAAATAATTGCACTTAAGAAACCAGACGGGACCGTAACAAGAAATAAGGAAGAAATTATAAACATATTTGAAAATATCTACACACAGTTGTACTACTCCGAGGAAGAGATAGGAAATAAAGACTTAGAAGAAAATGATGTAGAAGTCCCGGATGTAATGAAAGAGGAAGTGGACAAAGTATTTCGAGGGATGAAGAACGGAAAGTCACCAGGAGAAGATGGACTCACAGCAGAGATGTTGAAATGGGGAGGTGAAAACATGAAAGAGGAACTTGCGAAATTATTCTCATTGTGCCTGAGGAAGGGAAAAATACCCACAAGTTGGAATAATGCCGTTATAATTTTGTTGTACAAGAAAGGGGACGAAGAACGCGTCGAAAACTACAGACCAATTAGTTTACTGTCAGTTCTATACAAAATGTTCACCAAAGTTATTTTGAATCGTATTGAACGGGATTTGGATTTTAACCAGGGAAAGGAACAAGTCAGAATTAGTCGTGGATTTAGCACAATGGACCACATACAAACATTGAATGAAGTTATGGAGATGACTAATGACTATGAACTTAAACTATGTTTGGGATTCATAGATTTCGAAAAAGCTTTTCGATTTTCGATTCGGTCTCCTTGTCAGCAGTACTTAAATCACATGAACATCAAGGCATCGAAAATGCGTACATCAAGCTACTGCGAAACATTTATTCGACTACCACATCTGTCATTAGATTACATCAAGAAAGTGAAAAATTTAAATTTGGAAAGGGGGTAAGGCAAGGAGATTCAATTTCCCCAAAACTGTTTTGTGCGGTCCTAGAGAGAGTGTACCAAAATTTGAACTGGGATGAAGTTGGAATTAAAATTAATGGCGAATATCTTCATCACCTGCTTTGTCTAATTGATGATATAGTAATGTTTGCTTCAAATGCGCAAGAACTACAAACCAGAATGGAAGAACTGAATAATGAGAGTTCGAAAATAGGCCTTAAAATGAATTTAAGTAAAACAAAGGTCATATACAATCAACACGCTGCAAAAAGTGAAATAAAGATTAGCGGAGAGACAATAGGCATAGTTGATGAGTAGGTTTACCTAGGCGAGCTCAAAACATCGAATGCAAAGTTGGCTGATGAAATAAATAGAAGATGTAAAATGACGTGGAGTTTATTTGGAGGACTACACTTTATTTTCAAAAGCAAACTACCAATGTGTCTGAAGCGTAAAGTTTATAATCAATGTGTCTTACCTGTGATGATGTATGACTGTGAAACTTGGACATTGGATGCGCAAACGACTCAAAGATCGAGAGTCATACAAAGAGCAATGGAGAGATGCATGCTAGGAATAACTATGAGGGACAGGAAGAGAAATGAATGGATTCGCGCAGAAACAAATGTAGAGGATGTAATCAAGACTGGGAAGAAGCTGAAGTGGAAATGGGCCGGTCACATAGCTAGACGAGCAGATGGAAAGTGGACGACAAATGTACTACATTGGACTCCTAGAGAGAAAAAAAACGACCGAGACGACGTCCAAATGCAAGATGGGTAAATGAAATCAAGCGTTTTTCAGGAGCTAAATGGATGAGAATAGCAGCAGACCGAGATATGTGGAAAGTAAAGTGGGAGGCCTTCATCCAACAGTGGATATAACACTGCTGAATATGATACATATATATATAATATAAAACCTGGCTTCTTGTAATCCATACAGCGCAAATGTATGTGAATAGTTTATTTGTTTCAGCTAATCCATAGTTTATTAACATATCTCGCGATAATACCTTGAATTTGGAACCTTGGACATAACGTACAAATGTTCTTCATAATTTTTCTGATTTCTCTTTAATTGTCGCCTTAATCACCACTTGGAAGCAGAAAGTGATACATAAAGAGTAATTCTTGATATTAGTTACTTCTGTTATATCCTCGCACTCATATCTATCCTTGATTTAGAATCACATTCTGCGTTTCAAGCACTCAAAATAATGAAAAAATTAAGATTTTAAGTACATTTAGCGCCCTATAACAGAAGTTGCTAATGTAAAGGATTATTTCTCTTTGATTACACAAGAATTAAAATTAGTAACGAGGTACATTCTGCACTTTCAAAAGAGGTGTAAATTGATTCAAGAGATAATTAATGAGTGAAATATGTCAAATTGATTTTCGACCACAAAATTAACATGTGATTGGTATAGCACGACAAGAGTGATTGTGTAGTAAAAGCACTTTGAAATGCATCTCCTTAACTCTTTTTGTGTACGAAGTAAGTACTACACACAGTGTATCTTTCATAAATACTCAAAATAACTTGCAGAGTTATTAGCATCGCTCGAATAACGTTCAATCTTTTTATATCAATACACAATATATGTCGAATTCCTACAGGGAGGGGGAGTTCAATCAAATCTACGTATGTCTTCAACAATTTTTAATTTTGATTTTTGAATCTTGCTCCTTCACCTTCTGCTTATTGCCTTTGCACTACTCGCAGATACTCGTAACATCGCCGTCTTCGATCTCTTATCGCCGGTTGCGATCTCTTATCGCCGGCTACGATGTCTTATCGCCTTCCCATACGGTTCAAATGTTCGTACACGACCTAGTTCTCAGTAGCCGCTGTGGCGATACTTACAGGCAATACAACCTACGAAGCAGTCAGTTAGTTTCTTGGCTGTAAACAGAGTTGTATAGCTGGAAAATGTTATAAACATGAAGAGAACAAAGAATTTTTGTTTTGCTAACTATCCAACAAAAATGGAATTTTATCTTAACTTCAATTTATTAAAATAAAATGAAAATCACCGTATTCACTAGGAACACTACAAATAGTTAGCTGTAAAAACAATAATTTACTAACGTATCAATTTACTTAATAGTGACTTTCAAGGGTTTATTTGTAAGGGAGGAAAGGGGGAGAAAATTTCCAATCACTTGGTGTGTTTTTCCTCGTACCTCACTTACCTGTTTTCCTATAGGTCGGGAAACACTTTTACAAAATATTTATAAAACATTTCTTTCGTACGGGCATATTACATCTCACAATGTTTGACTAGCAAGTTCCTTTCTAAAAGCGGAAACTGTATTCAAGATTATTCAAGTACCACTGATTTTCTCGTGTCACATGACCGCATCAGTGCTATCCAATGAGCTTTATATTTAGCCATATTTGAGTGTTTAATCAATGTCAGTCAAAGCGAACACTTAAAACTCTATCCTCCACTTCCAGTCTAATCCAATACGAACCGCATTTGCAGTCCTAATTCAGCTTTTATGCTTGTTATCGCTGTGTGGACTGTTTTTAATTTATATATTTATATTTAAATTATGAGCAGCGACGGTGCCTGGGTAAAAGTGCTGGGGGAGGCTACCTGAAGAAGTCTGGGGCCCGACTGAAGTTTTGACAGGTGTAAAATAAAGAAAACTGTGAAGATAGAAGGGGGTAAGGTTGATTACGGGGGCTTCAGTTCCCTATTGCCTCTCTGGCGCTGCTCCGGAGTATGAGATACTGAAATACACATGTAAATAGTACATCCTATAAATATTACCCTATAATTTCTCACTCCCCCTTTCGGTGACAAATCAAACATTACTTCCATTCATTGAACTAACATGACATCCTAAACGAGCTGGAGAGCTTCTAAGGACGGGACCTACAGTTTTTGGTAAAGAGAGATTCGATACACTTCGTTCATTGGACCTAGGCGGGAACTGAACCCGTGACCACACTCAGAAAGTCAGCGCGTTAAAATGATAGTACCTGAAAGCAGAGAAGTAAGGAGAAGACAAGAGATTAGGGGCTTTTTGCCTCTTCCTCGCTAGGCGGTAAACGTCTGCTGATTGTTTCTTGTGACACATTTAATGCTTTTGCCAATTGCTGTTGGGTTTGAGTTGGGTCATCCTCCAATAACACCTGCAATTGCTCGTTTTCGCACTTTTGTGGTCTACCAGAGAGCGCACTGTCTTTTACATTGAAATCATCACTTTTAAATTGTCGAAACCATGTCTCACAAGTTCTAATCGATGGAGCGTTTTCACCATATGTTTCTACTAGCACACGATGACTTTCAACAGCCGTATTCATTTGATTAAATAAGAAAAGCAATGCGTGCCGCAAATGTTCTTTTTCAGGCACAAACTTCGACATGATCATTGAACGATAAAACAAAGACGCTAGTGTTTGGCGGACTCAACTTGTGTGTGTTTGTAGTTTAATGTCAGACGAACAAAATGACGTATGTGTCAAATGAATACGCTGCGTACTTTTAGCTGGCGCCATCTCTTAGGTAAACCGGAAACTACTTATGCATACACCTGGTATGTATGTATGTATATATATATTGGAAGTTTCACAAGATGTACGGTAGATGTCTCTACTTTTTGCATATGAAAATCGAAGTGAGCAACTTGTACACATGATGATAAATTATTGTTTTTGATATTGAATTAGCAGCAAATGATTTAAATTTGTTGAATGATGATAACTTAAAAAATTAAACAAATTTTATAAATAAGATATTGTACTGTACAGTAATGTATACAACATATGTTTTGTATAGTTACAATGGAAAGGTAAATAGTATATGTTGGGAACAGCATGTACATAACTTAACCTAGCCTAACTTTAGATTGTTAGCGTACTTACGAGGACCTTGTGTAGAACACGCGAGACAAGTACGTGTACGTCTAAATTGGGATTGACGACTTCTTTACAGAATCGAAGGGTGGAGTTAGTCTGAGTGATCCCTGCAGTCATTGCACAGTGACTGATCATTTCTGTTATCATCATATCCAACATTAGAGCTACAGGACAATTCATCGTGAAACTCTGCACATATCTAACAATAATACTAGGGCCTCTGGCCCTCATCTCAGTCATCATGGCAGATCAACATCATATTCAACATAGACTACCACCAGTTGTACCAGGACCTCCACCATACTCTACATTCGGAACCATTCATGATAATCCTAGACGCACAGCAGAAAATACATCTCGCACTCAATCACGATCACCAGTCGTTAGAAACGAAGGAGACAGGGAAGTACCACCAACGAAGAAAATACACAATATCAACGAATCAAGCTCGGAAACCGAAAATAGAATGGACATAAACAACCACGAACAATTTCCGGAAGTGACTCCAAATCATTCATACCTACTGAAAAAATTCGATGAAAAGTTCGCAATCCGAAAATGCTCTTCCAGCAACTCATCAAATACTTCTCTAGAAACGACATCAGTAGGATTATACCAACTAGAAACGGCATGATAATACAGTCAACAGATCAGGATCTAGCAACAAAAATACGGAATCGTCAGTTTCGAAATCTTCGTAAAAACAGCTAACTTAACAAAACTCAACAACAAACCAGTCAGACAGCCATCTCCAACAATTTCTGTTGTTATCCGCGGAGCTGACCCCACACTCACGGACGAAGAAGTCGAAATAGAAATTAAGCATGAAGGGCACTCCATCATCAGATGTATACGCATAAAAAAATACATGATCCGCGTACTGACAAACAACCAAGATACTATAGACGATCTACTCTCAAATGGCGCATATATATATACAGAAGAAGATATCGTGTCGAGCCGTCTCATTCATCACCACTTTTGCCGTTACGGTGCGAAAAGTGCCAACAGTATAATGATCTAATGTGTAGTGTACTTTTTACAAGTGTGCGAAACCGAAATCGAAAATGGCGAAAAAGTTCGACCTCGCGGACGTCACCAGATCGGGTCTGGAAAAATTTGAGGCTGAATGGCTAAGCCCAGCGCCGGACACTCGTGAGTACCCGAACAACCCTTTCTACCTTAGATTTCAAAGCAAGGTGAAGAAAAAGGAAATAAATGCTACGAAACATCGATCCAATAAAGAGGACAAAGAACTGAAACAGGGCATAATCGACGAAGTGTATGCAGAATGGGAGAAAATACACAGGGACAAAGATGGAACACCAAGGTCTCTGAGGAACGTGAGAAAAGGACCCACTGACCGGGATGCGGAGGATAGCCTGTCAAGACCAGGAACACCAAATCCAGTATCCGAGGATACAACCAAGAGGAAGAGAATACCGGAAGAAGAGGAGATGACCAAAAGAAGAAAGGAAGAAAAGGAAATGGAGGATCTCAAGATCAAACAGGCATGTTTAGAGGGTAGAATACTCGAGCTAGAAAGAAACCAAGACAAACTTGAAAAAGAAAACGAAAGGCTAAGGAATTGTGAAATCAAGCTAGTTCAACTCCAGACCAAACTAGAGGAGAGGGAGCATGAGCTAGACAAACAAGAGAGAAATATCAACGTATTGAGAGAAGATGCGATCCAAGGTAGTATTCACGTAAAGGAATTGGAGATCATAAACGGACAACTAGAGACGAGAAAAATTGAAATCGAGGAGAAAATGCGACAACTGGAAGAAAAAATTAAGAAACTCTGCACGGAGAATGGTAGCCTAAAGGCAACTAAAGGACTAAGCGTGGCAACAACACCGACAGTGAGTTTTGCAGGAATTTTAAAAAGGGACACTACCAAAATTCCGGAAAAGGCGCATTTGATCGAGTCGAACAAAAGAAACTCCAGACCAACAATTGTCATTAAACCGAAGGAGGGAGAAAGCCTCAAGGATGCAAGAATGAGGTTAACCAGGACAGTGAGTAGGCAGGACCGGATCAACTTTCAAATTATACAAGCAAAGACAGCCCTCATCCTGCAGATGGCGACAGCTCAGGACGAGGAGAAGATTAGGCAGCACCCAGGAATGATCCAAAACTTCGATCTAACCAATAAGAGCAATAAGCGCAACCCGTTAATGATAATGTATAACATACCATCCGAGCTCAAGGAGAACGAGGCAATAGAGGAACTCATAGAAAGAAATCTTCAAGAGCTGACCGACGAACAGAAACAGCTCATAAGACCAAGATTTAAAACGGGTCCCAAGAATCAAGATAGGTACCATCTTGTGTTTGAGGTACCCAAACATGTAAGGGAAACCATTTTAAGAAATCCGCGGGTCTACATCGGCTACGAAGCTACCAATGTTAAGGATTTTCTTGTGGTAACAACTTGCCTGAATTGTCATGATTACGGTCACATAGCAGCCCACTGTAGAAATGACGCGCGTTGTGGCTGCTGTGGCGAAAAAGGCCACAAAAAGATGGAGTGCAAAGATAAGGATAAGAAG
>JAGDQP010018685.1:0-16026 GCA_022664845.1 Lepisma saccharinum
GACTCCGAACCACTCCGCTCTAGAGACCGGCAACACAGTGTGTAATTTCACGAAGCTAGGTGGCCAAAAATCGTTAATGGTAACAATGTGACTAGAGCCCAATTGGTGAACAGTCACGTGCACAAAACGCTTCCAAACGAGAATGTGTGTTTTGTGCTGTTCGCCGATTACAGCGTCCTCTACTTAGGTTCACTGAGACGATGTAGAAAACAGCAAACCAGCGCGCGCAGTGAACGTGGAAAAGAGTGCACAGCGAGGCAGCTGAGGTTGTGTGTGTGTGCTGGTCTAGGAGGTGGAGAAAGTACATGAAGGTATGAACTGTCCTGCAGGCGAAAAACTGTACCGGAAGTTGTTGCAAGACTGCGTGTAACCTGCGACGGAAAATGGAGGTGCGCGGAATCTTTTTCTGTCATCAGTGAGACCTGTTGAGGTAGACCTGTAAAAGGTATTACACCTGTCTTCCGCGACGAAACTTTGTAAATACATAGTTCATATTTTTGTGACAGTGACACAAGAAGCGTTAGCTGCAAACGTAGTGCCAATAACAGTGTTGCAGTGACAATATGTGCGTTAACCCGTCGAGTTATTTTTGAGGTGTGGAACAAATGTGACGAAAGTACACGTAATTAAGGAATTTGGAAGTACGTAAACGAACAGTTGAATTTGCACGAACACCCTGAAGATGTGCAGAAACGAGTGAAGAACAGGATTGGCATTCTGTGTGTGAAAATTAAAGCCAGATGGAGGAAATATGGCAGAAGTAGGACAAATTTTGTGAAATACAATGATCAATGGTTAAATGGGGATGCCATTGTCGAGTTGGGACTACAGAACATAGCGTCGTGTGCAGTGCAACAGGGTGCAGGGGATACACCCAGCAGCAACAGTCGTGGACGTCCACAGAAACGTTTTGCACAAGCGAGTGCGCGATTTAAGAGAAGGAAAGTGAACACTCTTGTGGAAGAGATATCACATGAATAACTAGTGGTTGCAGCCCAGAAGAATTTACGTGCTGCAGGCAAAAAGGACGCTGCCAGCATAGAGAGAGAGGTGGCATTAGCCTCTCCACAACGCGCAACGAAGCTCAAACGAGCACGACAATTGTTCGTGCAAGGTAAACCTGGTACATGTATGTCACCTGATGAAGCTCTCTCCCTGATGATAGATTTACAACTGACCTCGAACCAGTATAAGGAATTACGAGATAATGCAAAGGCGTACCCCTGTATCCCCCATATTACTTACTGCGTCAAAGTAAGGAGAACTGCCAGCTAACATTACCGTTTCAGAAATAGCCGCAGCAGCATCTCTCCAAGCTCTGCTTGATCATACAGTGAAACGGTTGAGTCAAGTTCAAGAAGACGTGTTGACGAGTTTGCCACATCAACGATACAAATATAAGCTATTAACAAAGTGGGGTTGCGATGGTAGTTCCGATCAAAGCCGCTATAAACAGAAATTCGTGGTGGGTGAAGTACCGAGCGACGAATCTTTGTTTAGCATTGCGCTTGTGCCACTCAAGCTTGTTGCCATTGACAACGACACAAACGTAGTGGTTTGGCAGAATCCTCGACCTTCCTCCGTTCGCTACTGTCGACCAGTAAAATTAAAGTTTGTGAAAGAAACTGTGGATATTATTAGGGAATAGGTAACAAGTATTTGCAACAAAGCAGTGGGTTTGGTGCCAACAGTGATAGTTGTACATGAGACGTTTCAAATTGCTGTTGAACATGAGCTACACTTAACAATGGTGGACGGGAAGGTTTGCAGTGCCTTGTCTTACCAGTCCTCTCAGAGATGTTACATATGTGGGGCAACGCCTAAAGAAATTAATAATATTAGTAAAGTAACGCCTAGAGATTCTGACCCTTCAACTTTGGGATAATTTGGGATATCGTCATTGCATGCATGGATTCGATGTTTCGAATGCCTGCTACACATAGCATACAGATTGGATGTACGTAAGTGGCAAATAAAAGGGGACAGGGAAAAGACATTAGTGAGTACGAGGAAGAAGGTTATTCAGGATCAGTTCAGAGACGAAATGGGTCTGAATGTCGATATGCCAAAGCAAGGAAGTGGAAGCACAAATGATAGGAATTCCGCTCGGAGATTTTTCAGGGAGGCTGCCATCTCATCCAATATAACAGGCATAGATCGAGACCTCATACGCCATTTATAGATACTATTAGAAACAATATCCAATGGCTACCCATTAATAAAGAAGCATTTGGCCTGTACGCTGAAGAAACAAGACATTTGTATCTGAAAACGTATGCGTGGTATTATATGCCAGCAACTGTACACAAGTTGTTGATTCATGGGGAGGACATAATTGAACACTGCATTTTACCAATCGGGCAAGTATCTGAGGAGGCACAAGAGGCACGCAACAAAGACAATAGGCGCTATCGAGAGCTGTTTACCCGAAACACTTCCAGACAGGATACAATGACAGATCTTTTCCACAGACTCTTAATTTCGTCCGATCTTTATGTCACCGGTTTGAGGAAAGTACGGTCACGACAATCCACAGGAATTCCTCGAGATGTTTTACAACTGTTGTCCGAGCCTCAGATAGCTGTTCCTGATGCAAATACTGACAGTGACTGCGAGGACACATGCACCGCTTCTGCAGTGTATGACTAAAACTCAGTTGAAAGATGTAATTACAGACTCATTGTCTCTACAGTCGTTTTTCCAACTTGTCCCTGTCTTCTGCTTTCATTCATATTCCCACGGGCTTTCAGTGTCGACTTTCACTTTCTACGTACTCATACAAATATATAGTACATATATATCATTGTTCTACTACCTATCTTAACCTTTCCATGGGGTCGCAATCAACACTGCACCTGTAATACGAGCTTTCGTGGAACTTTGCCTACGCGTTCTCGATACATGATTTTTGGCCACCTAGCTTCTTGAAATTACACACTGTGGTCGGGATTGCGCCTTCAACATAGGCCCTAGCCGACACGTTCCCAAATCCTTTCCTCATCCCTATCCCGGCCTGAGCCTCAGATGCATAAAGGCCATAAATAAAACAGAAATTCATTGTCAATTCAAAGTGCCTAGTGTTAATGGAACTGTTCACTGCCAAACTTTCCCGATGGTGGCAGCACCAGCACTCCCACACTTCGCTTTCTGCTTCTTCCTTAAGAATAGCATTGCAGTTTTATTTACATTTTCCCCTTAAATATTATTTTAATGTATTGACGTTTAATTATAATGTTCCAATCGTGAAGAAAAACATTTCAAGAATCCTATTAAAAATCTCTTAAAGAAGAATTGAGAAGACCACGTGCTCTGGTTGTAATGTAACTTTGATGGAATCTCGAGTCGAGAATACGAGGGCTATGCTTATCACCCAGAAACAACGTTGACTGTGATTAAGAAAGCTCGTTTTTTCTCCGTACAAAATTGTGTGTTGCCGGTACTGTTCTCTATTCCTCATTTTTAGTATATAGAAAAAAGGTTGTACACAGCGACATGCGCTCAATGGTTACCTAGCACTCTAGCAGTAGGGGCTATGATAATGCAATATTATGCGGTAATTCATGTATGAATTTTAACATCTTAGTATCAGGGGCGAACAGGTTATCTCCCAGGATTTTATTTAGGGGATACAAGTAGAGTTGAAAAAAATTATATCAATTTTTAACCGTAAACATTTTTTAATTGGAAGGTGTGCTCGAGAATTTGGGGTTGGCACCCTTCTTTTTTTGGGGGTGGATATAGCAGAATCCTGATAGCGAAGTTTCAGTTTTGATGTAGTTATTCACCCCTTGTGTTGTACAAAAGTTTATGTTATAAACACCATATTTTATAAAACACTATTAATTGAGGAAAATTGCTTACGAGTCCATTTTTCCATTAGTAACTTATAGATTGTTTTCTCTGCGTAACTTAAATCTGTTAGTGCTTCACGCAAATATACTTGTACACGCCCTTATACATTATGTGCAGAGTCAACACAAACATTACCGAGATTGTATGTTTTGTGTACTGATTCTGTCAACCCCAGTGTGGAGGATGTCACCTCCCAAATGATCGAGTATACCCCCAACTTAAAATTATTACGGTCTAAAATATAAACCGTGCAAAATTCCACTTACACCCCTCCCAAGTTTGACTTTACACCCCTCCAAGCTGAAAATACTGGTGGAATCGAGAATGTCGACAGCAGGGGCCGTTTGGTGTGAGGCGTCAGGCCAGTGTCTTCAAAGTTCTGGATCAAACGCCGGCTGGGATATGGATGCTTGAGGATTTTAGATACCGGTACCTAACAACTAACGCAATTGAGACTAATCGAAATCATTAGTTACTAAAATGGCTCAAAATACATAATTTGCTAAATATTTGGAAATCTACCGTTCGCTTTGTTCGATTTTGTCCCTGTTTATAACTGTCTATTTCACCACCTTCGGTATCTATTGAGTTTACATTTTCTTACAATAAATAATACTTTGTAGAGAACAGTAATACATAATTTGAGCAGTAATCACAATAACGTGGTGTGGGTGCATATATTGTGATTGGATACGCTATTTCCTCAGAACATTTAACGAAATTATGCATTGTACAAGAGATAGTTAGTCCTATATATTGCAACTGTACAAAGCATACATAGAGGTATATACGTACTCGAGCTTTTGGGAGTGACACCCCCCACACGAGGGTTGGCAGAATCACTGCACATAACATACACTTACAGCCATGTTTGTATTGACTCTCTGCACATAAAAGCGTGTACAAGTATATTTGGGTAAAGCACCAACAGATGAACAAAATCGCTAATAAGTTTTTAAGTTACGCGGAGGAAATGATCTACGAGTTTGTAATGTAAAAATGGACTCGTAAGTAATTTTTATCATTTAATAGTGTTTTATAATGTAAGTGCACTGGATATACCACTGGTATAAGTACATCAAAATTGGAACTTTCCTATGAGGATTCTGCTATATCTCCCCAACAAAAGGAAGGAGGATTTCACCCCCAAATTCTCGAGCACACCTCCCAATCATAAAAGGTTTACGGTTTAAAATTGACTTCAACTCTACTTGTATCCCCTAAATAAAATCCTGGGAGATAACCTGTTCGCTATTGCCTCTGTTCATACTAAGGTGTTAAAATTCATATATGAATTACCGGATAATATCGCATTATTATAGACCCTACTGCTAGAGTGCTAGATAAGCATTGAGCGCATGTCGCTGTGTATAACCCTTTTTCTATATACTAAAAATGAGGAATAGAGAACAGTACCGGCAACACACAATTTTGTACGGAGAAAAAACGAGCTTTCGTATTTAGTTAACGTTGTTCTTTGCTGACCACCATTGCCCTCGTATTCTTGACTCAAGATTCCATCAAAGTTTCATTAGAACAAGAGCACGTCGTCTTCTCAATTCTTCTTTAAGATATGAGTCTAAGTTGAATATTCAGAAACCATTCTTGGCTGGAAAGAGTTCTTGAAATGTTTTTCTTCAAGATTTGAACGTTATAATTAAACGTCAATACAATAAAAAATATTTAAGAGAAAATTGTAAATAAAACTTCGTTCCTGCAATGCTATTCTTATAGAACAACAAAAGAGAAGCGAAAAGCGAAGTGTGGGAGCGCTGGTGCTGCCACCTACAATTAGCTTTCAGTAAACAACCCAATTACAGGACATCCAATTTTAATATATCGTGGCAGAAGGAACCCACAAGTGGAAGCAGAAATGTTATTTGAAAAAAATATTATTTGAAAAATAATTTGAAAAAAATAAAATAAAATAGATAATTGTCTTTATCAGGGTTTAAACTCATAAAACCAATTTTATTTTGTTTAAAACAAAATTTAATACATTAGGATTTGAACTCGCTACCCTAGGCATAAAAGGCAAGCACGATAACCATCAGACCACCAAGATTTATTTATTTTAATGACGAGAACACAGTATTCATTGGAAACTATCGATGTTCTGCGGGTCTCTGATCAAATAACAAAGAAGTATAATATTTTCAAGGTCAAAGCTTTGTTATTATATACTTAACATAAAATTAAAATAAATGCTGAACAAATCGATATGTTCTAATTATAAAACTAAAAACGTGTAAAAGTTTCATCAACTAAGTAACTACTTGGCTTCATCAGGTACTTCTAACGAGCCAGCTATCTGGTTCCTGATTGGGCTCCTACTAGTCAATCCCATACAGTCTACGCAAAGTAATTTTTAATTAACAACATTCACTAGAGGAGGAAAAGTATCTAAGTGCTCAAACAATGTTTTTCCCCCCAAGTGCTGTGAAGTCTTATGCGCCCACTCGGTGCGTCTGTCGACAACTTTCAACTGAGGAACTACTAGGGCTAGGAAGGGGGTTTAGGTATCGTTGGAAAGCTCTTTGCAACACGAGTTTAAACCCATATCATTCATCCAGATTGCAGGGGCGGTTCCCGAGTTTTGACGGGGGATTTACAACTTTTGAACTACTGAACCTAGGAAGGTGGTCGAGTTGTTGTTCGATAGATCTCGCTGCAATTTTTCGAACGCAACATTGATCATATAAATAGAATGCTCGCTGCTGAAGCCTGGTGGTAGCTTATGTGCACAGTCCCCCGACTGGACTCCGCCTCATTTGTTTACATATAAGCACCAGTAAAGTTAATACTGTAGTTACTATGAATACAACTTTTTTCTTTAAAAAAGTTTGGAACAAAGAGACGAACCTGTTTATAGATCCGGATAATTACGCTATTGCATGGAGACATAACATATTGCAGACTCTAAATGGATTCTGTCAGATGGTTACAAAATGCAACTAATGACTTAGCAGCACGCAGACATCGTGCAGTTTGATCCAACACGTGCTTGGCACCATAAACTATTTATACAACAAAATAGCTGTCTTCTGGAAGGTAGAATCACAGATGAGCGAACCATTAAGTAGCACTATGCCGAGTTTAACTGTCATTGTTTCAACAAAGCAGGTATCACAGTGATTAATTATTCTAGATAATCCAAGATGACGTCAGAGCAACTGCATCACGTCAGAAGCTGTCATTACAGAGTCATAGGTTAGTTGTTCATGGATGTTACATTCAAGTTCCTGCTTTGACAACTCTATTTCATTGTGTGCCTCTCAATGGCTTAGCTAAATATGTCTGAAAGCTGTGGAAACTGCGAATTCATCATCGTAATAAGTAGCTATGTTTACATGTAACATAACTATATATTTCATGAATAACATATGGTCGCATTACAAGGATATTCCACACCCAATTCCGTATGTAAAGAATAAGACAGTTGATTTTAAATGCAAACGAAACGCAATATTTAAACACTACCTGTACATAATTCAAAGTAAATTTCCCCGTGTCAATTGAGAAAGAAATTGACACTTTCTGCCAAGGATTGAAACGGTCTCTGTAAGTCTTCTTTTAGTGTGTCCCAAACGTCGTCAAAAGCACTTTCTTCAGCCATCTTTACTTTCTGAAGTAGGAAATAATCATGGGGGAGGAAGGCGATTCCTGCTCGATCTTTATATATCTCTTCGTATTCCCACTTGAATCAGTATCATCTTCGAAAACTAGACGATCAGTTGCAATCTGTCCAAGAGACGCAGATATGGGGTTATGACTTCCGTATTATGAATTCCTGTACAACCACTGTCAATTGATATGGCGTATTATCGTGTAGCAAAAGCTAGCTGCCTAGTTCAGAGTACACACCTACTTTTCCAAAATCGTTCCAGTCCAGAACTCCACGAGAGTAAACAGTCAGTCACAGTTTCACACTGCTTTGACTTTTGGAGTAGCATTTTCTTGTGTTTACTTTGTTGTTTCGTTGCATGATCTTACCAATAATGTCACATTTCACGCTCCACAACAATGTAACTGAGGATATTTTTATTTCAGCGGGCAGTTTTCAGAATGGCTTTACAGTATCATACACAGTCATATTTTCTGACAATGTATGAGGCAGAAACCTTGCAGTGATTTTTTCGCGCTTAAATCATCCACTAAAATTGTACGGATTGTCTCCCAAATCATAATACATTCTACACTAGTGTCCAAAATTAAAGCAAAACGAAGGAATCTCCACAGAAGAAATATATTTGGTGAAACAGTTGGTGTTACAGGAAGGTATGTATGAGTATGGCATACAACGAAATCAAAACTGAAAAGAAACATATTTTTTACTTGAAAAATACACAATACAATTCAATCTGAGGGTTGTAATATCACAAAAGGATACAAGCCAAAATTATAATAAGATCAGAATACAAAATAAAGTGAGAACCCCCCAAATGGAACTTAATAGGGTATATGGTCACCCCCAACAATGATACAAGTCTGACAACGATGTGCCATACTACGGACAAGTGCAACGAGAAAATCTTGTGCCAGTAGCTCCCATTATTCACGCGGAGCTATTGTGAGAGCATCAAATGAGATGGGCGGCCGTGATCACGAAGCAACTCACCTTGCTAGGTTGTCCCAAACATATTCAGTTGGATTTAAGTCCCGTTAACGTACTGGCCAGTCTAAAAGGGCAATAATTCCAGTTTTTTTTTTAAGTCGTCCACCAATGCAGCTCCATAAGGACGGACATTGTCATCGATCAGGAAAAAATTTTCTCCTACTTGCTGACGAAACTCTGTCACAATCAGATGTACTGCCGAGATCTGATCGCGATATATGGTAGCAGTTTTGCTTTGTCCATTCACTCTGGTGGTTTCGCGTAGAGGCGTTCTTCAGGTGCTGCTGCTACCCCACAACATTATCCTGCCACTTCCGTATTGATCACGTTCGATGATGTTGGAAGGATTATATCCTGTTCCCTGTTATCCCCAGATGAGACACCGTCAAGAATCAGACTATAGAGTAAACCGCGACTCATTACTGAATAATACGAACGGCCAATTTTTATCTGTCCAATGACCGTGATCTCGACAACATTGTAGATTCCTTCTCTGAGCAGATGTTCAAAGACACACAGACTATCGGTCCCCTTGCATACAGTCATCTTTCCCCTAGCCATCTATGCACAGTTTTCCGAGATATCTATCCACCTTCCTGTTGCAGCAGCGTGGTCTGATGCCAGTTGACGGACGGTACTCCAATTGTGGTGCCTGGCGTTTATAAGCAAATAACGATCTTCGCTTCCAGATATAAATCTTGGATGTCCGTGACCGGTCTTCTAGACGTGTCTTCTGTGTCAATCAACAGTCTCCAAGGACGATTGACCACTGAGGAATTCACTCTGAGTTACCTGACTACTTTGGTCTGTGACTGTCCAGCTTCAAGTCTTCTAATGGTTCTCTAGCGTATAACGTCGTTTAACAGTCTTCCTTTAGCCATTTCTAAGCTGCTCAGTATAATTGGTATCATCTGCCTTTAAGAAACACTAATCAACACCTTTGTATACTTTAATGGACGTCATTTCTACAGTCACTTGCTATACTAGCGCCAAACATTCGTTTCTACCATGGTCTATGTTTTCCTACATTAAAACGGATAGAAATATATTTTTGACCATGCATAGATATCATACGACATTTTGAAACAATTATTTATCACTTTTTGCAAATATTTCGTTAATTTTGGACGCTAGTGTATACAAGTCCGCCACTAGAACTTATTGACTCTAGTTGCAATAAAATAATAATAATAATATGTTGTGTCGGTAGTTGATAGGTAGAGAACCAAACGGCAGAGCTGAAACCGGGTCACTGTTGGGATAGAGTAGGACAAAGAAATGCGAAATTGAGTTGACCTCGCATTGGGAGGTCCTGGGTTCGATACTAGCGTCGCACCTCTGTGACTGAGGCTTTTCCAGAGTTTTCCTAAGTCACACCATTGAAATGCCGTGATGGTTCCTTCAATTTGGGCTCTGGTCGACTCATTACCACATCCTTTTCCCTACCCTATCCCGGCATAGACGCCTAAAGACTATGAATAAAATTCACATTCAAACATAGATAAAGTGAAAAATGTTTTCATTAATTTTAAATCCAGAAGTTAATGTTCAAAAGCGCATCCGTTTGAAGAGAAATTATATTATTTAACCAAATTGATGGACTGGGTTATATTTGAACTTCCTCCCTTCATCACTATCTGATTGAACTCTATGCTGGAAGCAAGGCTGTTCACCTCGTGCTATAAAATCAGTTTTGAACATTTGATTTCTCTTCTAATTTCCTCATCTTTTGGTATTTAGTGAAGAAGGAGGAGACAAATTATATTACGAATGACAGATGACTTCAGGGTTGCTGTACTGTCTGTCTAGTTTCGTCCTTTTTCCTCATCCAGAACTGAATCGTAACGGGCTGCTGCAACTGTCGTCAGCCAAGCACTATTTACAGAGTATACATATGACAGTTGCACCAAAACATTTGGCCGCGCGCCATTTTACAATTTATGACAGATTTGGAAAGAAGACAACAAACTGACACGAAAGAAGAAACGCAACGTGAGAAGCAGAACATATATTTGGCAAACTCAGAAAGTTGACCAGTGCTTCTAGTGACTCAGAAGTAATTAATCATGTGTCGGTAACTAGAAATCTGTTGTATCTCAATTAGTTAACCATTAGAGAGGCCTGACATAAAGATGCTTAAATGCAGTTCCATAGAAATTATTAACAGGACTAACAGGGAATTAACAGACGTAGTAACTAGTAACTATGAAAACAGTGAACGTTATTAAAATGTGACAAGCTATAATTTTCTTCTCAAATCTTTATTACCTTAGTTTCAGAACTTAAAACACAAAGGTAACAACTTCAATAAACAACGATGATTCTACTAAATGGTTAACTTTAATATATTTTCATTGCTCACTTAATTTTAACATCCCATCTTTATATATTTTTTCTTCAAATCAAAAGGTTTTTACCACGCTTTTGCAATACACACATTTCTTATTTATTTATAGTAATCTTAATTTTGCTATCATAATCTTAATACCTTAATTGTACCAGGTGTCTCAAAAGTTACGTAACTCGTACTTTCACAGTTTGTAACTTTTAAACTAAAAGACATACATATATAGTTCTTACACGAAATTAAGCCCTATATGTTGGATTCTTTTTTCTTCAAAATATTAATAAATGAAAAATCAACCATCAATCGGGCACGGTTGTAAAAAAATGTTGCCAGAGTTGGAGACTTTTTTTTTTAACAAACTCTGTATATTTCCGCACAAAACTCATTTATGTAACTGGCTGCAACATTTTTTTCGGTACTATCATGAAGTCGGCATGGCTGCTCAACGAACATGACAAAGAAACTCCCAATCTGAAAGTTTACAAACTTTTTACAGTAGTATTAGTTGTGTATTACGAAAATGAAGTTTTTGCAATATTTGAATAGACTTTGGCAACACTCTTGGTGAGAAGTGACATTCGGGGATGTGTTTTATCTCTGTTTACCTCACAATGTCATTTTCAACAACAACAACAACAAAGGAGATGTCAAAAATGTCCAAAAAGTTTTTCAACTTAATTGCACCCAGTAACTCTGGGAAAACTGGGAAATCAATTCTCCCTCCTTTTAGTGGCAACATTCTAAACGCATCCTTCATTACCTATTTCCTTTTTTACCGGAACTTCGGCCATCTTAAGTACTGTCCACATAACGTCATCTCCTTTCCTTGTGCCCTCTTTTGCCTCCTTTGACGAAGGATACATCAGATGCATCTTTCATGCCTCCTTCGTTGCCGCTATCTTTGTAGCGTTTAGTTGTTTCTTGCGGTGGAAACTAGCGCCACCTATGAATTGAGGGATGAAAAAAGGAGCGCGCCTAAAAGCAAGGAAGTGATCTCGCATGAAAACCGGTGGTATGGGGAGGAATGTCCTGCGTGTCTCCCGCTGTTCCAGTCTTTCTGTCAATGGAGTTAGTCGTGTTTCTTTATTTTTCATGGTGTTTGGGAGTAGCAGTTGTTATTTGCACAGGGTAATGAACCATTCATTTTAGACTAGCGTGTTCTTGCATTGTGGGGGAGATTCGTTGCAAAATCAAAATAAGTTTTATGTTAAAGCGCTATTCTTAGTATACGCTGTATGTGGTGCTAGAATCTGTATTGCACTTGTGCAAAAAATAGAAAAGTATTACAACAAATGATCTGATTAAAAAAAAGAGATTGCGTTGAATTGCTTCTAGTTGAATTTAATTGAAGTATAACTTTTTAAGCATCTTTGAATCGGACCAGAATATGGTAAAGGAAAGAATGGGAAAGGTAGCGATTATGATCTTACTTAAGTGCCATTCAGGCATTCGCTTAGTAAAGAGGAGAACCCTGGAAAATCTGTCAGGATGGTCGCCCGTGAGGTTTGAACCTGAACGTTATTTACGACTTTCAGGCATCTAAGGTTCAGGCAGGGTCTGGAGAGGGGAAAAGATGCGGGTAGGTGTCGTGAAGGGTTTAAGTTGAAGGTGCCATCCCGGCATCTTCTTCGTGTGACTGCGGAAAATTCTGAGAAACCTCTGTCAGGACTGTAGGCCCCTGGGATTGAACCCACGACCTCCCGAATGTTAAACAAACCTCCTACCTCTGATCTACGTCCGCTCTGACCATGAGGTTTGAATCCGCCTTCTACCCATTGCTGATTTGATATCAGCGACTTTCAAGACAAGCCGAAAGCGGCAGGTTTTTCAAGACGAACTAACTCCTCTCCGTTCAATTCCTCTGGTCCCTTCTTCCTGTCTCAGAATCCTTCTATCAATTAATTGGATTCGCTTTCCCCCTCAACTATACCTGTCAGGATGCTCGGTCACTGATATCGAACCTTGGACTTCCAGAATGCGAATTCAACGCTCTACCAGTGATTCTGCCACCCTGTGGGGGTGTCACCCCAAATTCTCGAGAATACCTCAAAATTAAAAAAATATACGGGCAAAAAAATCGATAGAAACCGTGCATGATTCCACTTACACCCTCCCTTACTTTATACCCCCCACAAACAAAGTCCTGGAGGAATCCCTACGCTCTACCAACTGAGCTACGATCACTTCGTGCTTTACAGAATTTTGCGCCCCAAACCACTGGAAAACGGTGACCACTATCCATCTTATGTACATTAATAATGTCATTTTCAGCTGCATTCTGCCATTACAACGTAAAACAGGATATGTGGGTATTCAGGACGATCCTTCTTGTTCATATTATTTACTTAACAGTTGTAATGAAAGAGCTACCCATTGGTTGGTAAACCTTCGACTTCCTCCGTATTTATTATAAAACAAAGCTATCGTTCGTAAAACTCGTCCCGCTACACAGTTGTTTGCGTTTTTAAATACTCATGCTTTTCAAAGATGTCGCTATATTCGCAAAGTGTACAGCGTCCAAAATGTTTCCTTTGTAGAGTCATTCCGAAGGTTACTTCACTTGACTCCTTTAGTCCTTTGGTTTCTCAGCAGAAGAAATGAAAGGAAGGAAGGAAAGGAAGCATTTTGGATAGGTCCAGTATTTCCGTATAATTAACGACTAGCATTCACTTTAAATTTCTGGGTTGGTGAGTGCAATGAAAATGTTCAAGTTTTCTGGACATTTCCAACATTGTTCTTTTTCGTTGAAAATGATATACTGAGGTAAACAGAGGTAAAACACATACCCCCAATGTCAGTTTCGACCAAGAGTGTTGCTAGAGTCTATTCAAGTAGTGCAAAAACTTCAGTTTGGTAATACATCACTAATACTCCTGTAAAAAGTTTGTAAACTTCCAGATTGGGAGTTTCTTTATCACGTCAGCCATGCAGACTTTCTGATAGCACCGAAAAATGTTGTAACCTGTTACATAAATGAGTTTTTGTGCGGAAATATACATGTTTTTTTTAATCTCCGACTTTGCCAACATATTTTTACAACCGTGACCAACTGATGGTTGATTTTTCGTTTGTTAATATTTTTAAAATTTCCCAATATACAGCGCTATATTGCGTGCAAGAACCATGTATGTCTCTATGTGTATAAGTTTAATAGTTACGTACTCTGAAAGTGCGGGTTTCGGAACTTTTGAGATACCCGGTATTTTATATTTTTGTAATAATCTAGGAACAAACATGAACGAACATTTAAGCTTCTGAAGTATACACAATGAAAGAATAGATCCGGGTGAAGACACGAGTGGAAAGGAACTAGGCTTGGCTTGCGGAGATGTTGAAAGGGCAGTTACGCTGTTGCCAAATTTCCTCCCCACTCTGTTTCACAGCGCAAGCGGAGAAGAAAAAAAGCTTTCTTTGACGCTGTTCAGGAGCGAAGACAGCTTTCTCGTAGGACTTAACTACAACGCAGCCCAGTGAGGAAATGACATGTGGCAACAGTGTGTATGATGTTTGGCAAAGTATCGCTTCTCCCTTCTTGTTGGAAGGCGGGCAAAACGAAAGATAGAGGTCTATGCTCTCCTTATTACCAGTATAGGGTATACAAGTCGTGGTAATCTCAAAAGTATCATTGCTCATTATCAAACTCTGTGCCACTCTATAGATTTTACACTCCCAATACACTGCTACATGCTTAAGATTGAAATAATAGGATTTCTTCCGTATTGCTTTTATAATGTAAAAAAAAAAAGAACAATGAGTACGAACAATGAGTCTAATAATTCAATTTTCGTTCTTCAATAAAGAAAAAACGAAACCATTATTTAAAAGAAATAGTCTAATATAATTTTGGGTACTGTACACACTAACATTGCTTCATTCGTAGTTTGAGAAGGAAGAGCCCCAGTAGCACACAAACGTTGGGAAACGGTGGATTCAGCGTTAATCCCGCTACGTAATTTTTAACGTCGTACATGTACTGAAATGTCCGCCTGTTCAAAGTTTGATTTGACGTTTAGAATCAACATACCTTTCAACGTCAAGAATTGGAGTATTTTGGGAAAGTTTTTGTAACGTTGTATTTGCCCTACCCACACACAGTGCGGCCGATTCCAAAAATGCTGGCCAAAAGTAAAAAAAAAACAACAAAAAAACAAGTAAATTATCTCAAAATCTGTACTCGTTATTTTTTGTGGATCGCTGATTACGAATCTGAAGTCCGAATTGCAAAATGTAAACCCTTTCATCCCCTATTGACAACCCCTATTCGTGAAACAGCCTGTATATTATGTTACAATGAAGATGCATATCATTTTTTTGGATCGCTGATTACGAATCTAAAGCCAGAGTTGCAAAATTTAACCCCCTTAACAACATTTTTAACAGTTTAGCGTATACTTAAATGGTAATTTTTAAAATGAAATATTACGTTTTTTTTTTAAATAAATGATTCCTGACTCGAATTTAGAGTGTACGTAAAGTGAGTAATAATTAATAAATATATTTGTAAATGCTTTGTTATAAAATAACGGAATTATGATTTAAAAAAATACTAATATAGCCGATTTTACAGTGATATTAGTAAAGCAAAATCAATTATTAATTTATTCATTTATTAATTATTAAAATCAATTATTATTAATTTATTGATTTCTTAATAATTTTCAACATAGAAATATTTTTCTTTTCGACGCTGAAAATAGCAATTTGTTAAATCAAACAGTTTGAATTGCCCGCCAAGTGTCTCTGCTCTCTCTCTTTCTCTCTCTCTCTCTCTCTCTCTCTCTCTCTCTCTATATATATATATATATATATATATATATATATATATATACGGTAGCGCGCTCGACTTCAGTGCGAGCGGTCCCGGGTTCGATTCCCGATGGGGGCTCAAATATTTCGGTGTTGACCCAGCATCGTGAGGACAATTGGGGAGCTGCTGTGAATAAAAGACAGTGGCGATCACAGTGAGAGCTTCGGCTCTCCTCTCCCAACCCGTCTGGTCAGCGTGGGAGCAGTAGACCAACTCCTCCCTTCGGGGAGAGGCCTCATCCACTAGTGGATTGAATATGGCTGTGATTTATATGAACGAAACAATGGAATATTGTATTGACACCTGACTTACGTCGCTGATCAAGATTTCATCATTGTATAACGTCGGAAAATGACTAAAATTAACGTTGCAAGATTTGATGATACCACGAACCATTGTGAACTA
>JAGDQP010018685.1:21026-36136 GCA_022664845.1 Lepisma saccharinum
AGTGGATTCCTAGAGAAAAGAAACGACCGAGACGACGTCCAAATGTAAGATGGGTAGATGAAATCAAGCGTTTTTCAGGAGCTACATGGATGAGGATATCAGCAGACCGAGATATGTGGAAAGAAAAGGGGGAGGCCTTCATCCAGCAGTGGATAGAAAACGGCTGAATATGATGATATATATATATATCAGGCACGCACACACACATACACACTTCTCCCATGTCTTCCAATTTCTCTTCTTTTTGAGGTTAGATTTGTGAAAAACAACATTACACGAGGCTTCTATCCCCCGCTTTTGATTTATTCGTTTATTCCAATAATATAACTTTTATTTTTTAAAAATGAATAAAAAAAAGGCAACTTTGGGCAGCTAATTTTTTTTATATTAAAGAAAATACATTTGACTATAACCTAAAATAAGTCTGACAGCGGAACAAAACGGAAGAACATAACATATTTTTTTTTATATAATAACATATTGTATTTTAAAGATTGCAGTTCATAAAAAATCAATAACATTATTATTGTTTCACTACGTACCTTCAGACGTCGATTCCATTTTATTTGATTATGATCTGCTTCAATCTAAAGTGTTTTTTTTTTTTTTTTTTTTTTACAATTTCCAACACGTGCGTCGTTTACTGCCTTAGTAACACAGTCGATGCCAATCGAACAAAGGTAGCTTTGCGACTCCTATTCTGGGACAGGTAAAAGGAAATAAACACTTTCATAAGTAACTTGTGACCATTACAGATGTACTGTAGCCAATCCAACATGAAAAATCCCTAACTAGTTAGTTTTATTTACTTTTGGGCAGCATTTTTGGAATCTGCCGCACTGGGTAACTGTTCAACGGCTTTTTTTCCTATGACCAAAAGAAAGCATTGAAATTCATGACGGAGAATTACTCACTATTATTATAGTGAGAAATTCATGACGGAGAATTATTCAAACGGTTCTCATCCATTTCCTTTACGTTGATACATTGACTTTGTTTGTAAATTCTCTACCGGCCTGCAGTTTGATTCGCAGCTTGAACTCCTTGCATTCGTCTTTGGTAGTTGGGCGCTCTAACCGCTCGACCACGAGGTATCCTCACACTCATTAATATTTTACTATTCCTTTTATGTTACGAAACTCACAACGTTCCATAACCCCGAAAGTGGTGCCATCTTTTAGCAATGTTGTCAAATATCTGAGGAGCCGTGAGGGGAGAAAATTCAACGAACACAAGATATAATCAGCAATCCTACCATATATAGTGTGAAATTCCAACCTATACTAGAGTGATCATTCACCCCTGGTTTCCGGGTAGTTGCCCCGGATTAAGGGATTAATCTCCCGTTATTTGTCTCGCCAGTTTGAAGAATAATTATGTTTCAAAAATTGTTATTGTTTTCATTAGAAAGAAACGTTCGAATACGACTTCTGTCTAGGGCTACCAGACATACTCTTTCCGGGGATCCTGATTTTGTATTTTCTACTTTTTCGTTAAATCCTTGCATTGTACTCTTTGATATTTCTCTTTTCTAAAAAAAAAGTATTAAGAATGGAGTCATTTTTCATAGTAGGGGAGGGAGAAAAGGTAGTCAAATTTACAGTTAATCCCAATGACCCGATTTCGACCCGGCGATTAGGAAGGAAAAACAACATTTTCAATTATTTCCTTGCGTGTTTGAACAGCGTTCCTTTCAGAGGTGACCAGGACCGGAGGTGTTACGCCCAGATTACGACCCCAAAAATTCTCAGTTCATTATTTGTAGTTCCCAGACCGGATCAGTCGGGTCAAGCTTTGGAGCAGGTCACCTATGTTCGGGTCAGGTCAGGTCACCGGGTCGGCGAAACTGACGCAGTTTCATCTCTGCTTCTAACATCCTCTTTCGTGCCCTATCCCGCCCTACGTCAAATTTGTCTAAAGATTATATATAAATGAAATTCAAATTAGAATACTGGTTCAGGCTTATCGAACCCATAAATGCTAGTTAAATGTTGGGTAATAAAAGTTTTAGTTCCAGTGAATAGCTAAAATTTAATTATTAGAAATATTTCGTAACAGAGTTATTTCTTTAATAAATCAAAACATAATATTCATATAAAAAAAATATCTACTGATTTAGATGGAATATCAAAGAACCTGAGAACGCATACCACAACAAAGAAATGGAAAATCCTAACTGACCAAAAACTAGGTGACGGAAAATAGAACCTCACTACTTCGAAGATTCTTTCATTAAATTTAGAGTTACTGCGGAAGCTTTGGAGGGAAGGGGGACAGGATAGAGGAGATGAGAGAGAGAGAGGGAGAAAGAGAGAGAGAGAAATCGATAACATGAAAGAGCATTCACCTTTGGCGGCGCTAGGCCGAGCCAGGTGACACACTGCACCAAGTTGACACAAATTCGGATGACCTCTCTTGCTCTTCTCCGCCATCTCGAAGATGCTTTTCTCTCTCTCTCTCTCTCTGCTTCTTTCTCCTTTTCGAGAACATTCTTTTCCTTTGTTTTGTTTCTTTCTTCCTAAAAAAAAGAAAAGAAGAGGAACCATTGCACTCTTAGGAGATAAGTAAATCATTCTTTTTGCGGCGTGACCTGCAGCAACGAGTGTAAAATGCATCCGGAAACTGGCAAAATTCCAGAAGATGCAGTAAAATACAACAAGAGGGTTGAATGTACCTTCGTAGTAGCAAAACAACACGGCCAAAGATAGTGTCTTGGAACGCAGAAGAGCTTAACTATTGTCAAGGTAATTTATCGTAATAACTATAGAATTTTGGAAGATACTCAAGGCATGATAAATTTATTGTTTTGAACATTTTGTAAATCACTTCGACTATTTTGGACAAAACACTTGTTACTGAAAATCTACTAAATAAGAAGCAGAGGAAAATTACTTGTTTTCCAAAAGGCGTTATAATGTTTTCCAAAAGGCGCTAATGTTATAATTAGCGAGTAAATGTTCTTAGTTGCATTTTAGAAAGTAATTGAAGAAGGGAGATGTTCATTTTTCTTCTTAAAAAATTGGGTTTAAACTCCTAACAAGTACTACATAATGACAGGTAACTCCTCAGAAAGTTCCAATCCAAAAGTGCAAATAATCCTTAAGTTATAGCGACTTCAAAAAATATTAAATTGCGTGGGAGTAAATGCATGTTCAAACAGTTAGGTACTTCGCCGTGCAGATGTCACCTCTGTGCCTATTATGTAGCAGCAGCTGAAGTTCAGGGCGCAGTAGTGACACCTGCAGGGCGGAGTACCTAACTATTTGAAAATGCGTTTAATAAGTCTTCAGAACGCATTGCAAGTAAACTACCCTTATCCTCTCTCTCTCTGTATACGTATTTACTTTGTGGAATAACTCAGATATATTTTTCTGGTCCCCATTCTTGTGTTGAGGATTGACTGTGATTCACTGTCCAGATAAGCAATCTTTGAGCTCTCATAAGACACTCACAACGCTTAAGCCTGTGTCGACCCAAACAACAACAGAAAATTGCGTAAATGGCTCATTACTTGACTTTTCCACGAAAAGAGGTCGTTGAGAACTCCGAGACGTAGTTGGGAGGACAATATTAGAAGAGACTTTCGACAGGTAAACAAAGAAAGAAAACAGGAAAAAGGAAAAGATGTTCGAGAGAAGAAAAAGCATCTTTGGTCACATTGCATGACACGAGTAGAAGTAAGTGATATTTGTTGCTAAAAACAGCGAGAAAACCGCAAGTATTGAAGAAAAAGATATAAATTTTAAACACAAGGAAAGCTGAAAATAAATATATCGTCGACCTCATCACAAAGTGCCGTATGAAACTTACACGTAAGAAAATTAGGAAAGACGTATTGAACATTATATATATATATATATATTTCAACTTTCTTCAACAATGTTCACCTCTTCTGGAAGTCATAAGTTGCGTGGAAGAACTTATTATCTTTGTGTTTTCCTTCTCTTTTGCACCATTTCGTAAAAGCCAAGTGCAGATGTTTAAAGTCCCACATTCAAAACTTTTCAGCGCACTCCTGCAACCCGAAAATCACCCGCCAGCAGTTTGCAGCAGATGATAAAACTTCAAGGAAAGTTTTAACTAGTTCTGCGACGTCATCGTGGTGCTTCGTAACCAAACTGCAACAAACCATAATTAATATTTTAGCACTGAAGTATGATAAAGAATATTAATCTCGGTCAAATGAAAACTGTGTGTACTTCAAACGGCTTTAGAATACACCGTAGCTTTGAGTCCCATTTATGTTGTTGTTCTCGATTTACTCAAAAAACTAATTCCCTTTTCGAAAAAGTGAAAACAAGGAAAGATTTATGTGACTCTTAGTTTTAGAGCGAAGAAATAGTTAGTGATCATGATTTTGAAAAAAAGAGTTATTAGCCTAAATAAACGTTGCTGTTTTATTACAGTCATTACTCTTCACAAAAAATAGTGATAACTACTTTTTCTTTAGCTTTAAACCGAATCGCCGTGGCTCAGTGGTAGAGCATTGGCGTAGCATTCTGAAAGTCGTGGGTTCGATCCCAGCGGCCGATCATCCTGACTTAGGTTTTTCCAGGATTTTCCTTCAGTCACACCAGGCAAATGCCGGTATGGCACCTTCAATACATTCCCTGGCCGACACCCTCCCGAATCCTTTCCTCTCCCCTATCTCAGCCTGAAGGCCATAAATAAAATTCAAACTTTAGCTTTAAATACAAGAAATAGTTGTTCCCTTGTTTTCACTTTTTCGGTAAAACTATTAGTTTTTTGAGTAAATAAAAAATGGCATTCAAAGCTATTGTCCTGTTTTCCTTTCCAGCTTCCTTTTTCATTATCAGGGTGTATCAACAATCATAAGACAATCTTTAGGAATCTACAAGAGTTACGAACATAATACATTTTCACGAAAGAAAATGTTCGCCGACATTTTCTATTATCATCTTTGCAAATAGAGCGCTGTCTTCGGACACTGACAGCAAATGGTAATACAATATATAGGCCGCACCACCTGCCTAATGCTTGGAATTATTTTATCAAAGCAGCAGAAGATGAGATTGAAGTATAAAAAGCAGCACACAATTGGTTACTTTCCAGTTTAACTAATACGTTTCATGTTACCATTTATGAGAGAAACGACCTTCGTGTAAAGTATTGAAGGCCAAAAATTTTGAAATTTAAAACCCAATACGGGTGTAATTATCTAAGCCATAAACGCCTGTTAATTTTTCAACCCACCGCCTTTTATAACTCGAAGTATTGCCTATTATTCAAAGGTAGCTGAAAAAAGTTGAAAACTCTAAGAAAGGCTTCATTTTCAACATTCTTCTGATTTTGTTAAACTTCATATAATTATAAGGGTTCCAAATGGCGCTGGAGGCAGTGCAAAACGACTTCATCTTGCATAATTGAAACTTAAAATATAGTATATGAAAAATTTATCAGATACAATTGCTTTTCAAAATTGCATTAAAGAGTAAAAAGTTACCTAGGAGTTACGAAACCATATTTCCAGTGATAAAAAACAATCATGGAAGAGGATGTAATATTTGTACTTAATCCTAAAGTTTCTTCCCAAACCAAAAAGTAAAATGAAGTATTTCAAAATTCATGGTAGGAATGGACAAATTAGTGACAATGTTCTAGCTTAGTCGTTTCGAATGGCCAGAATTTTTTTGTCAATTGGACGGTTGCTGGTGTAACTTATAAAATGGAAAGTTAAACATGAATGTTCCTGTGAGTCGGACTTCACCCCCACCCTTGCCCACCTTGGCTCTATAGAGTATTCTGGAAGTATCTGGATTTCTTGTTAATCACTCGTGTTTATGATGCGTTTGGTATCAACTGTTGTTTGAACAACGTCAAATTCAGAATAATACAAGCACTAGTTCATTAATTTTGATTTCATTAAGAGTGTATCAGCCTATCACTTAAACCAGTATGCCCAAAATGTGCAAATCCGGATATTTTGTACGATTTGGGAGCTACTGTAACTCAGTGTTGTAGGAGCAGTATTACGTCAACAAAGGGGTCCATTGGCAATAACTCAAAAACTACTGGGTGTAGAACAGTGAAACAAAAATTTTGATGATAAAAGTGTCTATGAAGAATCGATGTAACGTATTTTGGAAATCAGTGGCATATAGGAAATACGTGTAAAGGGAAGGAGAGTCAACTTGAAAATTTCAAATAGAAACTAGGGTCAATTAATACGTTAGATGAAAACATGACTTAATTGTAAACAATTTTCATAGGAAAAATCTTGAGATCATCGCAGCCGTTTCGGAGCTACAGTTGATTCAAATTTTTCCCAGCATAGCAAACCTCCGTTATTAATACGCGTCCATTAAATTTGCCCCCCCCCCACAATACTAAATTTTAGAAATAAATAGCCTATCGTTTTGCACCGCAATGCTTAAAAAGTTATAAGCTCTTTTATTTTGGGGGGCCAAGGTAGTGGTAGCGCCCCCTCAGTCATTTCTTTTAAAAACAGATAGTGTAACGGTCTGTGCTTGTTTTGTACCGTTTTGCACCAAAGTTTCGAGTTTTGCACCGCAATGGTTGAAAAGTTGTTGGTGACCCGCCTCTACAGCAAAAGAACCCTCTACAGCAAAATTTCAAAAATCAGGGATTGACATATAGTGCAACATATTGCACTCGTTTCGCATCCAAGTTTCACGTTTTGCACCGCAACGGGGAATAAGTTATAAGCACATATATTTTGCGGAAGATAGAAAATTACAGCCCTTTAATCAAATCTTAAAAAGGAGAAATAGATAGTGTTGTGGAATTGCATTGCAGTGGTTTTGCACCACAACATTTAAATTGTTAAGAAGGTTCTTTTTTCGATGAAGGGGACAAGTTAATTGGTGGACCCGCCTAATTTTATTTTTCAGTGAAAACAATTAGTTTTTGGATTACACTCATTTTAGCTTGCGAACCGATTAACAGTAAAATATTTTCATAGAGTAACTTCTAAGTTAATTAAATTAACACAACGCGGTCTAACGAATGCGATTGATTGAAGTAGTTATTGTTGAAGACATCCAAGTAAGTATTTGGTGATGCAGCTTAGACCTATCGCGCACTAGCATTTTTTCTTGTCGACTTTATAATTGCGAACAAGAAATACATACTTCTATATGACAGGGCGCGCACTGTTTATCCAGAAACAATAGAACCTCTTTTTATCTTCTCTCAAAGATGCAAAGACTCAATCCCCGTGGCCCAGGTGGTAACGGCGCGGACTTCGGATTGGTAATGAGGAGGCACGCGGTTTCGAACTCCACTTCCGACCATCTTCAGGGGTTTTCCAGGGTTTCCTTGCTTTCACCAAGCGAATGCTGGGGATCGTACCTTAAGTAAGATTCTGGACGATATCTTCCCCATCCTCTGCCTGGCCAGATATAAAGAAGCTAAAGGCAATAAATTATTTTTGAAATTCAAAGATGCAACGAGTTTATAAAATTGCTCATTTATAAAGTCTCTGGCTTGCAGGTGAATGAATCCTATGGCTTTTCTTTTTGTGTTTTCTACTTCATCTTAAAAGAAGAGCAGCCGACCGCGATAGACGTGTTGTCTCAGCCTTAAGGTCAGCGTCTAAAATGTTTTGGACTCGAATCTCCGCTGGAGCCTGGATGGATGTTTGTGGAGTTTAGAGACATCTACAGTCAAGAAGGACCGAAGTCATTAGTTACTAAAATGGCCCGAACTATGAAGTTTACAAAGCTCTTCACAAAACCAGAAACAACTTGCAGCCGTTTATTTGAAATCCATTTCGATGCTGAGCTACTTAAGTCTCCCAGTGCGGGAACCTAACAATTTTAGTGATTTTTTAAAAAGTTTTTTTTTTCTCTCTTTCTCAATTTTTTTTTATTAGTAATGCGCGTTTATCCTTACTGCGCTATGTGTCACTGTCTAAATTTGAAATTTTGCTGTAGGAGTCTACCATTAACTTGGCTGTCCCAAAATACACGAGATATTAACTTTAAACTCACGGCGCTGAAAAACGCGAAACTTGGATGCAAAACGGTGCAAATGAGTGCAGATCAATACACTATCTGTTTTCGAAAAAAATTGACACAGGGGGCGCTACTATTAATTAACTTGTGCCCCCAAAATAGAAGAGCTTATAACTCTTTAACCATTGTGGTGCAAAACGCGAAACTTGGATGAAAAACGGTGCCAAACAAGCACAGACCGGTACGCTATCTGTTTTCGAAAAAAAATGACTCAAGGGGCGCTACCAATAACTTGGGCCCCCAAAATAGAAGAGCTTATAACTTTTTTACCGTTGCGGTGCAAAACGCGAAACTTGGGTGTAAAATGGGTGTAAAACGATGGGTTATTTATTTCTAAAATTTGGTGTGGTGGTGGTGGTGGTGGGGGTAAGTTAATGGACCCTATTAATACAGAGTGGAAATAGAAAAGGGGAAAATTCGTTCGTTTTAATCGGACGTGCTTGAAAACAAACACAAATGAAGCAATAAATAGTTTTCTTTTAAATTCGAATGTTGTTACTTCCTTAAGTAAAGAGTTACCCCTGTTCTCATTTGAAATTTTAAAACTGATCCCTGTTGCACATATTTCCGATACGCCACTGATTCTCCAAATACAATAGTTGAATTCTCCAAATGAACTTGTATCGTGTTTTTTTTTTCTCAACCGTACTACACCGCTGCATAACGGAATTACCCTATGGTGTCGAGCCTTTTTATTTGTTTGACTTGATATTATAACGTCTTAAACGAGCTGATGAGCTTTTAAGGATGGAGGATTTGTTTTGATGAATCGGACTCCGAACCACTCCCTTCAATGGGCCCCGACAAGACTTGAGCCCGTTACCACGAGCACAGAAAGCAAACGCGCTAACATCTCTCTCCCTCTCTCGAATTGAATGAATCAATTTTTAGTTATGTCATTTAGGCATCTGAGGCTCAGGGCGGGGTAAGGAAGGGGAAAGGATGCAGGAAGCTGTCGGCCAGGGCCTTAGTTGAAGGTGCCATCCCGGCATTTGCCTGGTGTGACTGATGAAAATCCCTGGAAAACCTCAGTCAGGAAAGTCGGCCGCTAGGATTGAATACACGACCTGAAGAATACTGCGCCAACGCTCTATTCTCTCTCTCTCTCTCTCTAGAGAGAGAGAGAGAGACAGAGAGAAAGATAAAGAAAGACAGGGGAGGGAGAGAGAGACAGAGAGAGACAGAGAGACAGAGAGAGAGAGAGAGAGAAAGAGAGAGAGAGAAAGAGAGAGAGAGTACATGATCAATTTGCATTAATATGAAGCAACGATCTCCAACAAACGATGGCAGCACTATCTCCGTATATGCCTAGTGTACTTAAATCCTTGCACGAAATTTTAATGCTGCTCCTACAAATTCAAGCCTAGAGAGTTCTAACTTTCAGGGAAGAAAGTTCATAACCAATTCAAGAGTTTGATCAATACCGCTTTTTAATTGTCTTTTTTTTTGTTAATTGTTGAAAGAGCTTCATTATTAGATATAGGTTTTGATATTGACAACAACAATCAAGCTATTTTAACAATGAAGAAAAACAAAAAATAAAAAAATCGGCATTGGACAAACTCTTGAATTGGTTATGAACTTTCTTCCCTGAAAGTTAGAATTATCTAGGCTTGAAATTGTAGGAGCAGTATTGAAATTTCGTGCAACGATAAAAATACGTTAGACATATACGGAGGTAGTGGTGCCATCTTTTGTTGGAAATCGATGCTTTACATTAAGCCTTAAAATTCACAAAATTGTTTAATCTTCAGAAACGACTTGTAGGCCTAATTATGTCTGTGAGATTTTGTTGTCCATTAAAATCTTATCATGGTGATTTAAAGCATGTATGGTGTAAAAATAATTCAAAATATTTAACGCTCCTCGCTCAAAAAAAACGAAATTTTGCATTACCTTTAGTTTAAAACATTTTGCCGTAAGTAATGGTTTAAAACATTACTAAAATATATCTTATCACCACTGAAGCGTGCTCTCGAATAATGCTGTATAGCAAATTTTGAAAAGCAAACATGACACACACCCCTCCCCGTTCGTAATGCCTCTCATTCCACAGAATGATTATACTATGTGATGTTGTTCATCTCATTTGTTGAAAATACAATATTTGGTATTGTTAGGGTTGCCAACTATGGGAAATCGAATTACCGGCACAACTAACTAGCTATGAGGGGTTACATAAACCACAGGGGATAGAAACAGACCCAAAAAATCACAGAAGAGTAGAAGTGCAACTTCTTGTGCAGAAAAAAGACGTAATCGAAAACCAGGATTGGTGAACAATACCTAAACCACCACTTCCCACTGTAAAATATAAATAATGTAAAGTAGAATACCTCAACTTGAACAGCTCAAAACTTGACGCAACTGATTAATATGATGTATTTTCCCAGAGAAAATATATCAAGTAAACCACAATACCAGCAACTCAAAGAAAATAATTAGAGCCATATACTGTAGACCCACCTAAAAAAATATTACCAGAAAAATCAATAAAAAATAAGGGGAATTATTAACATAACTTGTGCAGAGGGATAGCAAATAAATTAATCCGCTTCTTTCTCTCAAACAGGACAAATAGAAATAAAACATTCAACACACCGAGAAAAGGATAAGTGGCAAATCTGAACTTGAAACTCGGATTCCAGATCTCACTATCGTCTCTGGCAGACATTATCATAATTCATAAATAAAATAGCGGTCATATGTTCGGTCGGTGAGACTTTTGTATCGGCCACAGATTTTAATGACAAAATTGGTACAATTTTTAGCCCTACCGGTAAAATACCGGCTCGGCATCCCTACCTCTGAATAATAATAATAAAAGGAAATATTAATAAATGTTCGAAAGAAGTTAAGAAATGTTTAATGCGCTATCCTTCTCCAGCATAGTTCAGTATTTCATTCTGAAAGTTATATAAAAGCACTAGGGTTATATACGTAGGGTAATATTTTATATCATGTGCTGTTGTTCTTGATGTAAATTGAAAAAAAGTACTGTATACTAGACAAAGTACATTAATTGTATCTCGTTCACTGTAAAAAAAAAAACACTTTCTTACACTTTTAGGGCACTTTCAAAAGCAGGAATGTGTTTTAAAAGTATACCAATTGTGTAATAAAGTGTTATGAAGTGTTCGAATGTGTTCCATTATAAGTACTACATAAATCGAGCGCATTATTTGAACATAATAAAAGCACTATAATCCTAAGAACATTTTTTTTGCGCTTTCGAGCACTTTTTCAGCACTATTAAGGGAGCAGATTTATCTCACATTCTGTACATTTTTTTACACTTTTTCCAAGCTTATTACACCCCAAGAATAGCTCACATTAAATTCTTTGTCATTCTTATTTGTGCCTCCTCATTATTTTTTAAACAAAATTAAGGGGCTCAGGTAATTTATATAGTAGTAGTGTGATTTTTATGTTTATGAAGCGTTTTTCTAAATGCACAGTCTTTAAGAAGAGTTTAATATACATTATTTATCTCTTTATCGGGTAGGTTGAAGGTATAGTGTTGAGATGCCAATTTAACATAAATTGTAGGTTCCATTCTTAGAAAGTCTCAAGTTTGCTAAGGTGCTTAATCAAAATTCTACTTTAACGTTACAATCTGTTTTCCAGTTTAATAATTTAACTCTATACAAATATGCATAGGTAAACAAATTAAACTATACATCCTTCCAGTTTTTTAAAACCGTAGTTGCGCCCTAAGCTTGTCTCGTCTGGGGAATGACGTCCCTACATGAATTGAATTGAATTGTATGGCCTCTAGGCATCTAAGGCTCAGGTCAGGATAGGGGAGGGAAAAGTATAGGGGAAGGTGTCGGCCAGAGTCTATGTTGAAGATGCCATCCCGGCATTTGCCTGTTGTGACAGGAAACACTGTCAGGATGGTCGGCCGCTGGGATCGAACCCACTCTGACCTCCCGAATGCTACGCCAACGCTCTATCCCTGAGCTACGGCCGCTCCGTACGTCACTGCATCACTTTTAAGATAAGATTGACTACGAATGAAGCGCACAAGGTGCCAGTTAGGATACCACCCGATATTTACCTTCTGAGACTGTAAAAAAGCCTTTATAAAAATAATCAAAATTGCCGGCACCATGACAAACCGAGCCTTCAAATTCCAATTTGAGGCTTATTGCAGTGATTCCGCCAGACAGACCCTGTGGGGGTATCACCCTCGAAATGCTCGACCCCCCAAACTTTAACATTTTTTCAGTCAAAAATCGATAGAAAATGTGCAAAACTCTAATTATCCCAATTTTGACTTTACACCCCACCCCCAAACTGAAAATCCTTGCGGAATCTCTGTTGTATTGTCGTTGTTAAATATTTTCCTTTTTATTATGTCTGCTCAAATTAAAGTTAAGAAAGTCCGTTCGTTCGTTTCTATACAAAATTACGTTCCTTTCTATACAAAATTGGCTAAATACTCAAATCCTTTGTGTTTATTAAAGAAGAAGAAAAACATACATTTCTTTATCAACGGATTGTTTTTGTTTATCTGAAGTTCTTAAAAGCAACACATTATCTTTTGCACAGGTGTCTGTCGTCTAAATGTTGCCAGGTCTACTGTTTTAGTAGTAGATTCCTTTTCTGCACTGTCTACTAGTGTACTTTAATTTACAATGTAATTTCTGCTGGTTTTCTACAATTTTAACCAAGCAACATTGGATGGTTGCTCGACTTATATCTGACGTAAAACTGTTGAACATAACTAGCCACCAGAGTAAAAATGATAGCGTTTAATGCAAGAAGTGTCGAGCTAGTTAGCTCATGACTTCCATATGATTGGAGTGACAGTTGAATAGATACATGTGATTGAATAGGGAGCAACTGTCGCATCCCTAGGGCAAGTCTATGAATACCAAAAGTAGGTGGAATTGCTAAATGACGAGGAGGAGGAGGAGGAGTTATTCGCAACGACGTTAATAACGGTTTGAAGTGATTTCGACTCGAAGAAAGAAGAGGAAATAATAAATTTTTTCTTCAGGATTCTGTGTCGTACTAAAAAAGGTACGTGGAAACTAACTTTCTATATAACTTAATTATTTTAATTAATATTTTATAAACCCAGTGTAATTATTTTATATAAGAAGATTAAGTCGGTGTGATAGAAGATGTTTTCATACAAATCAAAATGGCGACAATTTGGAACAATTCATGACACGGCAATATGTCGTAACTTTCATCACAAGTCATTTTATTTTAGCAATGTGTTCAGAACTCATGCAATATTGTATTTCACAAATGCATTTTTGATCAAAGAGACTCACATATAAACCACGCAAGAAGTAAATTAATGAGGCTTAAATTGAAAAATTAAGTGAAAGTAGGCATATAAATAAAATAATGCCTTTTGCTCATAAATCAGTTTGATCCTTTAAAAAAAATCCTTCCCTTATGAAGATTGTGTGTTAATTTCTCGTCTACAGTGCCAATATAGCAGTTTCAGGTAAAAAAAAAAAATGTTCATTTAAAATACAGTTGTTTACGACATATTGCCGTGTCAAGAACGATATGCATTTCCGCAGTTGGACAAAATCGATTGAAACCAATGGTGGCCATTTCCTGTTAGCTACTTCCGGTTAGTAATTTCCATGGTGCTACATGAAAATTTTTGAAAATTAATTTATGGCCTTTAGGCATCTATCTAATGCTCAGATCGGAACAGGATAGAGGATAGTATGTGGGAAATGGTCAGCCCAGGCCTAAGTTGAAGGTACCAGCCCGTCATTTATCTGGTCTGTCTGAAAAATGCCCTGGAGAAACCTCAGTTAGGATGGTCGTCGGTTCTGGGATCAATCCCAAAATCTCCCTAATGCTAAACCAACGCTCTAACAGTGATCCACGGCCGCTCGGTAGTACAGTACTGATATTCATTGTTTTGAATATATTTAATTTAGAAACAGCCAAGTCAATCCAAATGTCTAAAAATTCACTAGGCAGTTGTGAGTCAGTTTCTTAGGATTCGGGAGGTACTGGGTTGAAACCAGCGATCAGGCATCCTGATAGGTTTACCAGGATTTTTCCAGACTTGGGCTGTTCAATTTCTGAATTTCGATATCGAACTTAGAATGAACATCGAAAATCGTTCATATCGAAATATCGTTGGGAATCGAAAATGTTTATATTGAAGATAGTTACAGGTCGAGCATAGTTCATTTCGTAGCGCATTGTTCTACCAATCCAAAGGTCCTAGAAATGACCCCAGTGGCCGCCCATCCTAGCTGAGGTTTTTTCAATCACTTACACCGGGCAATGCCATAGTCACACAAGGCAAATGCCGAGATGTTACCTACAAACTAGGTCTAGCCAATTATCTACTAACTTCCGCTTCCAAACTCGTAATCCGTCCTGAGCCTGATATGCCTGAAGGCCATAAATAAATTTAAGAGATGTTACCTACAAACTAGGCCTAGCCAATTATCTACTAACTTCCGTTTCCAAACTCGTAATCCGTCCTGAGCCTGATATGCCTGAAGGCCATAAATAAATTTAAACTCAAAATTTTGTAGAATAGTTGGAAATCGAATATCGTTGGGGAAAAATCGTTACGGTAGAAGAAAATCTGCATTGGAAAGGCTGCCTAGGCGTCATGTAACCCCACTCATGACCAGGGGCATAAGAAATATCCTCGCGGCGTGGGAGGGAAGCAGGAACGCAGATTTATTTTACGAACTAACTGACCGGCTCCGACGTCATCTTGTTCCAATTTCGCATGTTCGCATTGTAAAAACAAGGGCCAAATTACAGTTTGCAAGAGGACATCGTGGTGTAGTGGTTAAAGCGCTGGCTTGCTGAGTTTAAAAACCGGGTTCGAATCGCGGTGGGTTCATATTTATTATTAATCATTGCTTTCTTGCATTTTTCGTATAGATTATCTTAAATTAGTGACCATGGGATCGTGGAGATTTGGTAAGGTTAGGTGCGGTCATGTATCTTTTATCTTTACATTTTCAGTTCTCAAAATTGCGAGCGCGAGACGCATGTTGGATCGAAACCGGTCAATTACTTCGTGAAAACAGAATTGAATGCAGAAGCTATGACTCAGTAAGAATAATCACGGCGCACCAAATCAAAATGTGGGGGTGGGGACAG
>JAGDQP010018686.1:0-34201 GCA_022664845.1 Lepisma saccharinum
AAATTGTGCAGTCGCCGGGATACTAGACCCTTTAGATATCACTGTACAACCTTGCTCTACGAATATTTTGCTTAAGTAAATATCTTATTTTAAAATAAATAAAATAACTTTAAATAGTTTTCAAAACGCTTTTAAAAAAATGAACACAGTAATTAAAATAATGTTTTACTAGATACCGTCCAACTTCCTTGAATTGAGCGTGCTGATAAGACATTGGTTCTTCAACCGTGTGTAGTGTTACAAAACAGCGGTATAGTTGGTGATGCTAGAGGCGTTTACAAGTCGATTAGGTGAAACGAAAATTTACTTGTTCTTACACCTTCCAGTGTTGTGATTTGTAAACTACTAATGTCCTTCCAATTATTTACCTTTTTTTGTCCTCTTTCCTTCCTCTTCATCTTCTGTCTTTAATATTTTGTTCTAATTTACGAATATGAATTCTAACTTCTATGAATTTTCGTCCTTCATCCTGGCTTGCGATAGAAAATAGTTACCATCCTAATGTGGGTACCGTTACAAGAGATTGGGCGACTACCTAACGTCCGGGTAGTTATTACAACTTCCGGTTAAGGGACCAGTAATTTTATAATGTCGTCCTATCGCGTATAATGAAAAAGAATAACCGAACCTGATTTTTCTAACCTAACCTAACCCTTGGTAACTAACTTATTAATAATAGATATGAACATATAGAAATGTTTTTTTGACAGAAAAATACGAAGAAAAAACTTGACACCACCCGGGTCTGGTACTTAGCAAGCAGCCTTCTTATCCACTCATCCGCCTAGCCAACTTACAAACAGTGGTTTGGAAGTTTTATTTATATAGCACGCATTACGTCACAACGATATTACGTCAGAACTACGTTACAACTTCCGGAATGATTACTTTATGATCACGTCGTGATCACCTATCGATAACTTGTATGTCACTTCGATCTTCAATTGTTCTATATCACACTTAACACCGAACAGAAGATTGTCGATGCGTTTAAACAAGACATCAACGTATTCAGTCTGTAGTTTAGAATTCCTCTTTCTTTCTTTTCCTTCTTTCTTTTTGAACCAAAATGAACAAGCAAATTCAACAGTGTCTTCATCAACTTTCACTGGAACTCAGTCTGTTGTTTCAGTTATTCTTACTTTCCATTGCGTGATACTGATTTTTTTTTTCATGTGTATGAACAGATAGTAACACATTAAGGTTTGTTACAGTAATTACTCTCAAAATAGGAAACGAATTTGAAACAGTTGAAGCTGCGGACTGAAACTGCATCTCCAGTTAAGGGGATGTATTAAGAATGGCGTATTAGGGATGTTAGTATAGTCTCAATTTCCTCTCCGAGGTTCACTGTTTCAGTAAGATATGTAGAATACAACTCCATGATAGTGTGTAGCCCCGAGACTTCTCATGTGGTGCTAGTACATTCATCAGTTTTTCCTAGATCTATACAAGAGAGGACAATATCCAAGCACCCGTCGTACGGTCGGTTGCTTCTTGTCAACACGAGGAAGAACGGCCAGGTCCGAATTCTCTCTAGACGACCATTCTGATTGAGTTTTATTTTTTTCGGAAGTTTTTGTCTTCAGGCGAATACGAGGATGGTATGATAAAACTCCTGGTGTGATGTTTGTAATTCTTCTCCTAGGAAGATATTTTCGTCAAGGTATCTCAATTGCAAATTTTTGTGTGTCGAGCTTAAGCAATGGATGTCTGTACAACCTTTGATGAATATTATATAAATAAATGAAAAGATGACATCATTATGTCTGAAGTACTATTGTACATACAATCGCCGATTAATATTTAGTAGCTCCACGATGTGAAACATTCTTAAATAATCTCTTGTCTGTGTGATATATTTTGATCAAAAATCAAATTAATTTGATATTGATAACCAAAGTGGCGAAATGATATCAAAATTATGTAAGGAAGGACCATATACTTTCGTAAAGAACGCAAGAAACAGAGAAGATATCCTATGAACGTACGAGACATAGAAGATAATTATCTATGGTTGTAGTTTTAAAAAGAAGAGTAATAATAATTGTAGTCTCAATTGAAGACAAGTCTTGTCTAAATATATTCATTGTAGCAAATAGTCAACTTCAACATGTTTTACGATTATATCAGAAGGTTGGTAAATAATTAAATCTTCGTTTCACCGGCGGGTCTAAGGTGCAAAAGCCTTGTAAATCTAACCATTAATATCGAGTAACATAGGTAAGTGTTGACTATTTCAAATACTGACATTTATATGCCAATAGAATCAACAGCTAATTTCGTAAAAGTTTATTTCTGGACTGTCTCTTATCATCTCTTCTCAACATTTTGATGAGTATATTTGAGTGTAGTATCTAGCATAACTGTCAACACTAATGTTTGCGATCTTTAGTATAAATGAACAACATCAATATTGAACAAAAAGCTCATGCATAAGGTGAACAAAGCCTTCTAGTTTGCTCTACATACTACCTCTTTGAACAGGAACCAGAACAATCATGGAGTTTTCATCTGCGCCTTGAAAATCAATAGTAAATGCGATTTTAGATGGAATCTTACAGTGTACTAAAGAATTATCAGCAGATATAGATACTGTAACTATATCGTGACAATATAGCAAGGTACAGATGCCTATTTGGTTCTGGATCGAAAGAGAATGCACTGAGCAAACTAAAGGAAAGGCAAGGGATGATAGAAGAAAAGGCGTTAACTATATAATACACACATTGATTAAGAAAGAAACACATTCAGGTGTTCATGCTGGTTTGAAACAACGGAACGATGAATGTGTAAAGGAATCATGTGTAGGACAATCCAAACTACACATCAAATTGTTGTAGGTGTAGTATCATCCTACCTTGCATTTGGAACAGGTGCAAAGTTCTGAGGAAGCCTGCCTCATTCTGGCTGTCAAAGGGGATGATGGTGATGATGATGATGTGGGAGGAGATGAGATTTCAGGTGGAAGTGCAACTCTGAGATTATGGAGTTGAGTGTCATTCCGGTCTCCTGATTCTGCAGGAGGCAAGTGTACTCTCAGCGCTTTGGAAATGTGTTGACGTTCTCCTCCCTGCAAATCATATATTGTTATTTCTTCTTAATTGTATTTTTTAATTTAAAGTGTCGCATTTATTTTTTGTTTTCCTCCAATTTAATAAAACAAATTTTTAATATTATTTTTTAAAAAAATATCTGTTTTGTACATACAAAATACTTGTCACAAAAAATATGGAAATTCGATGCAAATTTTTTTTAGTTTTGTTAACAGATCAAAATTCCAAAAACCAGACATGCACGATGAAGATAAAATCTTGGGATGAATATTCTATGGTTATTGTACTTATGAAGGACATGTTAAGGATAAAGAAATCCAAGTAAAACAGTAATTAATATAATCAAAATAGGGTAAGAACTTCCAAAGAAGGTAAGGAATGAAAATTTAAAGAAGAGTTAAAGCTGAAAAAAAAAAAATGGAAATGATTATAATTGTAAGATTATAAGAAACTAAATGTTTTGATGTTCTGGGTAGGATTTAAGACAATATGATAACGCAATTAGTATATGTATTAAACAACATAAGATTCTAGAATGAAGATGTTTAACAATGAGATGTAAAATATCAATTTGTATAAGAATGAAGCTATGTATGATGATGAAGAGAAGTAGAATTTAGTTGGAAAGATCGAGAACATCAAATAGAAATATTAGATAATTCTAGTCAGGCAAACAGAATGTATTTGCGAAATTATAGTGCCAACTGTCAAGTATAGTTTAGACATTTCTACTTTTCGTTTTGTTAAAGTGACTTTCAAATTTTATTCATTTATATTTAGTTAATTCATCGATTTCTAGTTCATTAAAACTAATATTATAAATTTGATAACTTTCCTAGTAACTTAAATAAAAGGTCTCCTCAGTGGTCGAATTGGCAAATATTAACTAGAGGCAGGGCATGATTAGGACATTCGAACTGTTTTAATCCTAGCTGTGCAGCTCCACATTTGTACTACCATGGAAGGTAACCAGGACAGATCGTAAGATGAACTTAAGTGCTACTCGTTACGTAGGAATTTAATTACTGAATTTCATGTTTGCGTCAAAGTTGCACACAAGTTTTATCTGTTATTGGACATTAGTGCCATTATTAATGCCATCATAGTTATATTTCTAAGAACATAAAATTTTCTTCTTCAATATGCAAAATTTCAAAGCTGAATATAGCCCAACGGTGGAAAATGTGACAAATTGTAACACGGCATCCCACGGCATGTCCCTCAATTTGACTACTAAATCTCTTAAATATTTCGTAAAGTACAACTTATTGAACTGCACTATTTTCTGTAGTAAGCTGTCTTTTAAAATTTTCGGAAACTACATAGGCCATATTCTACCTTTATCAGGGTGTATACTACCCTGGAAAACCTGGAATACTCACGGAATTTTGTAAATCTGGAAAACTCAGGGAAATCTATAAATAATAAGGGAATCTCAGGGAAATTTATGAAGTGAACCTGTCCACAGTTGGTAAGAGCACTGCCCTGTCAAGGTAGAGGTCGTGGGTTCTATTCCCACTGCTGACCGAATTTTTTCAATGTTTTAAAATGCTCTATTAACCCAGGAACTCAGGAAATTTAGAAGAAAATATCATGGAAAACCCAGGGATTTTCAAGCCAGTTTTTAGCAATTCTCCGCGGGCCCAGATTATTTGTCTATTTGGAAACCCGGGATTATTAACCTTGCGTGACCCCTACGAAGTACTGACTACAAGTAACACGATTCTATCAGAGTACAGAAATAGAGATAAAGGGAAAGACCCAAGCAGAGCTGAAACCGGACCACGATGACCTTGACGGACCCGAATATAGGTGACTTGGTCTGAAACTTGACCCGGTCTGGGAAACATAATTAATTTCCAAGTTTGGCGTATCGTATTTTCGTGCTCCGGGGATCACATCGGGTCTGAAGCCTAGACTCGGTTACTTGGTCGAAAACTTGACTCGGTGACCAGTTTCAGCTGTGGACTCTAGCAGTACAAACAAGCGAAAAAGACGCAATTTTTGGTAGAACAAGGGCGGTGACTTGTGTAAGGTCAAAATGACGTGATAATTTAGGGTAAATGTCACAACCGAAACGATGCCATTCCGTTACGTCTAAAAGACGAAATATTCAAACGTACTTGTATGTCTGACTAAAAACAAATATTCTACCCTAATTACATCGTCAAATTTAGTGTTCAATAAAAAAGCTCCACACATATGTAGATCTAAGAATCAACACAATGAAACATGTCAAATGTTTTTCCTTACTTTCGTTTTAGTGAAGTCTGCGTTTAAATCTTCGAAATCCCCACAATAAATCACTTCACTATCAATGCATAAGAATGCAAGATTGGAAATTTCTTGTTACATTGTATCATGAACTCTGTTCTATCGACGAAAAGATCTGGTACACGATAATTACATTAGGAAAACAAACCACGAATATCATTTCCAACCATTAGTTGGTGGAATTTAGTTGATGAAGGAATTAAAGCTGTTACTTTGAGGGAAGACTTCAATAGCCGCATTAAGAGTTTTCTGAAGTGACTAGCGATTTACTAACGAGTGATTAAGAATCTATTAACATTAGTAGTCACTCGTTAGTACAGCGCTAGTCAATGGAAAACACGTTTCTGAATGCGACTGCAATAGTACGGGAGTAGAGAGTGACGAAACTGCATTTAATGAAACAAGCATGGGCTTCTGGTATATGGTAGGTGTTGTTGACGTGATGAAATTTTGATATGAACATTCGAAATTTGACTCAGGAATCCAAGATGGCCGTCATTTTGAAAATGGCTGCTCGTCACACTGCTATTTAACACATCTTCATTCGTAGTCAGGTAAATACAACATTTATGAATTTGGGTCCCCTAACCAAAATTGTAGAGTATCAAAATCCCTTTCAAACGAGTCCAGAAGCAACCTTCCACGTCAAACCGTTCTCATTTCTTGGTTTTCGAAAGTTTCATTGAAATTTGTTGTGCAATGTGAAATATTTGTTACAAATTGAAACTAATTAAAAGTGTATCTTCTTTTAATTATAATCTTGATCATCAAACTTCAAATGACAGCAAGAAAGTTCAAATGAGGAGGTAACTTGCAAAACTCCACAAGTCGAAAAGCTCACACCGCTCATGTACAATATTTGTTTGCATTTATCTTTTAAAAATATAATGAAACAGGAATTGAACAAAGTTAACTGGAAGATTTATACATCAATGTACTTCAGTTACCGCCACGCAGGGTAAGGTTCCTCCAGAGGACACCAAAAAGTATTTTCTCTCACTTCTGGAAAATCCGCTTGGATGAACAAGTAGGGTTTTGCATGTTACCCTCTCGTATTCGCTGTTGATGTCTGCGAAGACAAGGACTACTGATTATCACTGAACTGGCAGCCATGTGTTATATGCCAGGGAGGTGGTTGTGATTAATACTCCCTAGTGTCTCCTGCACTAAATAAGCAGGGCAGTCAGTGACAAATATGATTGATATGAATCACTCGCTAGAAAAGTTACTAACAAGGAAGGGTCACGGTTCTCAAACACACAAATCCTATTCACACCTAATATAGAACATAACGAGATATATAGATTACCAAAATTTAAGGTGCGCTAGATGGTCCAGGGGGAGGGGAGCTAGGGGCTCCGGAACTTCGAATGTCACAAAAATGTATATAAAGGCAGTAGTGAGGTTTTAATGGAATACCTTGAAAACGGGAAAAGTAATCAAAATTAACCTTGCACAACATATAACTGACCACAAGTAGTAAAACCATGAACAGTGTTGCCATCTAGGAAGCAGTGCTGCCAATGCAGAACAAAACCTGCCTTTATATACATTTTTGTGACATTCGAAGTTCCGGAGCCCCTAGCTCCCCCTCCCCCTGGATCATAGCACCTTAAATTTTGGTAATCTACAGATCTCGTTATGTTGCTTGCGATGTTTTATGTGTGAATAGGATTTGTGTGTTTGAGAACCGTGACCCTTCCTTGTATGTTTTATGAGTTGGACTGTGTACCGAAGGGAATCAATGCATACCAATGGAAAAAATGCGATTTGACCACTGCAGATACTCTTATTAAACAGAACAAATAGAACAAGGCATCTCGTTTGAGGGTAAACAACAGAGAATTGCGTCGACAGGGGAAGAAAGAAATTACTACATCACCCAGCAAGCCTACTACACGCCCACGAAGCGAACGTAGCCAATATTTCCCAATATTTGTTTCTTTTGTGGAGAACCACGTCGAGGACAAGCTTTACGGAATGCAGCTAGAAAAGAAGCAGAGGACAAAATATGGAATTGTGTTGCAGAATTTAGTGACTATGTCTTGACTGCTAAATTAACTTAAGGTGAAAATGTAGCTCGGGAGTGCAACTAGCTTCATTATGCCTCGCCTGTTTGCTCTTGCCATGCAGCCTTTCTGATGGACAAACATCGTGTGCGTGGGTTTTCTCAAGGTCCTTTCATTCCTCCCACTTTCTTTCCACCAAATATCTCATTTTCCATTCGGTATGAGCCAAAATTGCCTAAGGAAATTAAGTAAAATTGAAATTGAATCTGCTTTTAGAGGAGCAAGTCAAATGTGAGGCCATAGGAACACAATGCTGGTTGCTACGTATTGTGTGGAAGTAAACTCGAATACAGTTGATGACAGGGGACTGTCAGCATGCAACCATAAGGAAGCAGACACCAGACTGTTATATTATTTAGCTAATATAGTGCAACATAGATGCCATACTGTCTGTATTCGCATGAGAGACACTGATGTTATTGTTCTCGCAATATTATACTTTGAGGAAATGAGGTCCAAGCATTTGAAAGAGCTGAGGATACACTTTGGAACGAGCTGTAGATATATTTTGTTCTACGAAGATTTTACTCATTGTCTTTCTGTTTTACAGTATCATTTATTAACGGCCGGAGAAAAGAAAGCATGTGGGAAATAAGGAATTCATTTTCACACACAAGAGAAGCATTCTTATTTGTATCACGTCCACCACATGATATCCTATTTGATCATCTTATCACTATCTTGGAACGATTCCTCATCTTGTGCTACTGTACAATAAGCAAGTCCCGAACAGTCCGGATCTCTTCTGCATGGGTCATCGTTCCGCCAATAAAATAACACCCACAGTATTTGTTACGCGTACTGCGAACACTATGTCAAAGCGCATACATATGGGACCAAGCTACTTCACCCCAAATTCACTATCCATCAATTGATAAGAGGGGATGGGTACTAAAAGATCATACATTGACACCAGTGTGGTCAGCACTTCTTGAGGTTTCTCAAGGTGTCTCCGAACTTTCGTTAGTCGGTGTAGTCAGCGTTTCTACCTGAGTTTGGATGTATTTACGGTAATCCTCACAGTTTGCGGGATCGAATCGAGTTATTAATCGTGGTTGGCATTGCATGAATGTTGGTTAGTGTTCCGAGATTAGCGTAAGTTTAATTGGAACATGATCACTACCGATGGTATCTAGTATATCTGTTGTGCATCTGTGGCTTATGTTACTTGAGATTATTACTACATCCGGAGTAGTATTCGAATATGGTCTAGTTGGTTTAGGTAGTTTCTGCATGATACCCGTGGTATGTAAATTGATGTGATCTTGAAAAACTCTGATTTTTCTCTATTTGAGAGGCTGTGAATGTTAATGTCCATCATTATGATGTCATTTCTGCAGTTATTAGAAACGTAGGTGAAAAATGTTATTGGTGCCTGGGTCTTACATATATTATAACAATTGTGACATATTTGCTTGCAGTATAGAATAACAATAAGGTGTTCAGGTAAATTTGGTAAGCCTGGGTTGTGTTGTCGGTAAGCTATTTTTGGAGAAAATCCGATGGCTATGCCTCCATTTGCCCTTTGTGATTACATGTTACTGTCATGTCGGAGCATATGATATTGGGGTATTCTACAGTTGTCTTTAGGTTTCAGATGTGCTTCATTGAGTACAAAAGTGTTGATGTCCGATTCGAGTAACAGCAGTTCAAATATTGGCTTATGTGAAGGTAGGGACGTGATGTTCATGAAAAGCAAGATCAAGGCCATGCGCGCGTAGACTGTGAGAAGTTATACAGATTCTAGTTTGTAGTAGCTTGAGCGTTCCTACTGAAATGTGTATAAGGTCCCGAGTACGTTGCATTAAATGTGACATGTAGAGTGGTTTTAGCTGTATTGGATATGTGTGAGAACGTGAGATCTTTGACATGGATGAATGTTCTTTAGAATTACTGTGATGAAGGCTAATAGTTGGTCGATTGTAATAGGTTGGAATGCTGAAGTTACAGGTGGAACTTCTTGATTATGTGTCTGGGTTGAGCGGATAGGCACTATCAATTCAGGTTTTGTAGGTTCTGCAGCTGGTCTGGCTTTGCATTTATAGCTGAAAGTAGGATGGTTTTCATTGCAAGTTGTACATTTCGGTGGTTGTTGCATGTTCGGACAGACCTTAGTTAGATGTGGATCAGAACAGTATCTGCATTTGTTAGTGTTGGTGCATTTTTCTTTAGTATGTTCATTGTACATTTGACATTTTTCACATCTGATTTGGATTGGCGGAGGTGTATGCGAAGGTTCTACTCGGTATCATCTTTTATATATGAATACCCCATTAGTTAGAAGTTCGTCAATAGTTTCTTGCCTGTCTCTTATCATATATGTCGGCCCTTCTGTTTTATTCTTCATTCGGATACATTTTATGATACCTTCGTGTTTTAGTTCTGCTTCTACTTCTTCGTCTGTATCTGTTGGTTCTACTCCTCTGATTACAACTGATGGTGTTGGCGTTTTCATAAGTAGTGGTGGTTGCTTCTTTCGTTTGTCTTTCAATCGAGTTTGCTGATTTTTCGAATATTTCAAAACTGAATTTATTCCGGACTGAAGTTGCAAAATTAGGGTCATGAGTTTGGAGTATTGTGCTGTTCTTAATGGGAATTATTCTAGTGACGATGTCTCTTTGCATGTGTTTAGCTATTTGTTGAAGAAGTTTGGTGTTCTGATATTTCACGTCGTAGTTTGTAAGCACTAAAGAATGAATAGTTGATGTTGATGAAGCGGTTTGCAGTGATTGAGATTCTTCGTTGTTGACTATCCATTTTCTTTCGCTATCCTACTCGGTGTCACTTAACGTGTACGTTTTCTTTAGTGGTTGTGAGTTTCGACCTGACCTATTATAGTTTGGAGACCTTATACGTGATTGTGATGACGTTGAAGTTTGATCCTGTCGTTTTCTTGGTTCATTTGGAATGGTACCTATCTCGCTGTACTTCTTTGGTTCCGGTATATGCTGTGGCAATTGATGTCGTCCTGATTGTCAGTCATTGCCGAATGAATTATAGTAGCAGATTCTGTGCAATGCCCTCTTGTTGATGATAAAAAAGGTGTGGCTACCCGTTCGGATAGTAGCTGAAGGGTCGAACACTCCTTCCACCTCAGACAAAAAATTGTGGGCCATGGCCTGGAATGAGTCTGGTCCACAAGATTGATTCCAATGTGGCAAGAAGAGACGAAGGATCATGACGTAGGAAGGATAACAAAAAAATATCTGGCAACAGTGATACAAACGTTAGGCTTGTCATCAACTTGCCATGTGAGTATCCGAAGTTACACTTTTAAAAACTGCTAGCTAGCCTAAGCTTAGACGAGCACCCTCCAGAGGGTTGTACCCAGGCGCGGACTCCCTCCTTGTTGCACCGTTGCACAACACCCACATTCTTAAATTATTTAATTTTTATTTCAATGTAATAATACTCTACCCCTCGGTGTTCAAAAAAGCCATAGTTTCCTTTTAGGAAGAGAAAAAAAATACTTCACAAGTTCGCAGTTTAATCTCGGTGTTGTAATGCGCCTGCACCTCCTTTTAAGCCTATCTCGCTCATAGGCTTCCCCTTCCGCAGATGTTGGACTGACATTTGTAATAGCAATAGGTAGTGAGAAGTTGCCCCGACCTTGCAAGCCGACCGTTTCTACTCTTTTCTCGCTCCCCTCCTTAGCTTTCCATTGCTTCCACAAAATGGCAGTTGTGGCGCACAAGCGACAAGACCTCCTCCCAGGCTGCAGAAAGCCGTCTGCTAGTTCGCTTCATTTACTCGCAGTTTCTCTCTCTCTCTCTCTCTGTGTGTGTGTGTGTGTGTGTGAGAGAGAGAGAGAGAGAGAGAACGTGTATGTGTGGATGAGAGAGCATGTATGCGTTTCATCCTGCATTTGAGTAGACGAGACTGCGATGTTACCACAGAAGGTTGAATTGAATGTCAAGAGCACTCTCGAGTTCTACGTCGTAACGAAAACTAACTATAGAGGAGTGACTGCTTAGTGTCGAAATCACACCTGAGTGACCCTTGAACAAACCTAAGCAAATATTTAAACTCGCATGTCCACTTACAGACTAATCCAATGTGGACCAAATTTTCAGTTTAAACTCAATTTTATACGCAGAATATCGCTGTGCGACCCATTTTTATTTGAGTTTTAATTCCTGACCTATTCATATAATAGTATACCGTACTCTGCATCTAGTAGAAAATACTGCAAATATTTAAGTTTTTTTTTGCAAGAATTAAGACATAAATTAAAAAGGGCCAAACAGCGATATCAAGCGTAAAAAGCAGAGTTAGAACTAAAAAATTGGTCCACATTGATTTAGGCAGGAAGTGAACAAACGAAATTAAGTGTCCTTTCCCCTTTCTGGCTTCATACATTCAAGAAAATTTTGGCAACTCCAGCAGTCAGTCCAGTATCGCTTTTAGATAGAGGTCATTGCGGGCGATTCATTTTACTTTAATCGCGAAATCATAATTTTAAAGCTATGGCATTGTATTGTTCCATTTCAAATGCTGTGTATATACATTGTTACACGAACTGTCTTCAATCTACTCGGCAGAAAAATTTTGATCAATGTCAGGAGTTGTGGGTTTGCTAGTCCTTATAGTTCAAAACAGTTGGAGAAAACGTTTAGTGAATCTTCAAAGCTTCTAAAACTGATACTAACAATTTCCAATAACAGTCACACAAATTTCCAGCCACGAAAAATTATGAGAAACTATCAAATTCTATCCTCATAGCTACAACATTTTTCTAAGTTTTCTCAAAATCATAATTAATTGACTAACGTCTCTTTATTTGATAATCTGGTCGCATCTTCTTTTGTGTATACGTTACATAATTTAACTCTACGTTGATTGATTGTAACTGATTAGCTACCGAATCCTCTCACACATAGTGACAGTCCAGGCCTGCAGCCGACAACCCCGACACAAATTTTCCGTACCCCAACACAATATTTAATTGTATATATGTTTCGTAAGCCTAAGGCCTTCCCTAAATTTTTCGTGGCCCCCTACTCTTTGTGGCTAGGTAGCGGCGGGCCTGAGTGCAATACCCAGTGGAGACAACCACCGGGCGCCACTGGCTGTACCCTCTTTATGAGAAGAGGAGTTAGGATATTGTGGATAGGAAAGATAAGTGGTTGGGATAAGAGTTTCTATTTTATTTAAATTATCCTTTATTTCATATAATAAAAATCGTCGTTGGAGTATCATGAGTTTGCCTCATAATCATAACTTGTGGTAGTGCTTCACTTATGATGATGAGTTGGATTACGTCCATGAGGTGCAAATAAACATCACAACACTTTGGCACATTGAAAAACGAATGACTGAAGATCTTCTTGACTAGGGGTTACTCTAGTCCATGATGGAGACAGGTGAGCCCTTGCGTTCCAAATGATTACATTACAGAGTATGAAGGTGCTACATAATGAGGTATGTCTGGTGAGCTGTGTGCTGATATGACTGGCGTATTGGGATGGTCAGGTGGTAAAGTGTGTTGGTATAGTGTGGATAACAGCGATAGAGGTGTGTGCGTATATTTGGCTGGTGCTTGTTGTTGGTCATATGAATGCAGAGTGTCGTGAAATAAAATATGGTTTGTTTCAAGCCGGTTGGTAATGTATCGGGTACCAATTAAGCTTCTCTATGTGTAGTAGGGGATGTGGAAATGTGATTCTGTGGTAGAGGTCCTGGGTTGGGCTTGGAAGGTTTACTCTGTATGCTATACGTAAGGCATGACGCACCAAAATTTGTAGCATATGGTAGATGTGATGAGAGGCGGCAATCCATGCTGTGAATCCGTAGGATAAAACTGGTCTGAGAAATTCCTTATATGTGTTTAGTATGGTGTTAACTTTGGTCTCCATGTTGTGCCAGCAAGTCGTTTTAGGAGGTTTAGTCTATTACTGGCTTTGGATATGATTTTGGAGAGATGAGGGTTCCAAGTGAGATGATGGTCTAGAATGAGGCCGAGGTAGGTGACAGTTTTGGATGATATTATGAGTTCATGAAGGACGGTGAGGGAAAGGCGGTTGAGATTTCGGTAGACTTCTGAGCGGTGTTTTGGTGGGGCGAAAACAATTGCTTGTGTTTTATGAGAATTTATGATAAATTCCCACTTACTGCACCAGGAAGTGTACGTGTTGATGGCATCGTTCATGGTACGATTGATGTGCTGGATGGTAGAGCTGAGTGCAAAGGAAGGCGGTGTCATCTGAATATTGGAAAACATGTACGAAGATAAAGAAGGGGAAAAGGCGGAGCCTTGAGGGACTGCGCAATGCAGGAATATAGGATGAGGGGTACTTTGATTGATAGATATGTATGCAAAGCGATTTGTGTGGAAATTGTAGATGAAACGAATAATTGTGATGGGTAGTCGTAGGTAGTTGGAGTTTGTAGATAAGAGCGGAGTGCCAGACTTTGTCAAATGCTTTTTCTAAATCGTATAGGACAAGACAGGAAGAGAGAGAACGGTTGAATGGTGATCATGTTGGTTAAGCGAAGGAGTTGATCGTTTATGCTACATGAAGGGAAAAATCCTGCTTGGTGTAGGGGAAAAAGCTGCCTTGATCTAGGTGGGTACGAAGGCATTGTACTAGGATTTTCTCTCAGATTTTACTGAGGTTGAAGTTAATTGGATCGGCCGTTAGGAGGATACGGAGCTTGGAGGTTTTTGAGGTTTCAGGAACATGAGAGTTTTTGATGATTTCCAAGGTACGGGAAGAATCCGGTGCGTAACATAAAGGTATAGATGACTGCAAGGAACTGGATGAGAGATGTAGGTGATTCTTTCAGGTGGCGGTAAGTGATACTATCGTTGCCGGGTGCGGTTTGACGTTTGTGAGCTAGGATATGCGTTATATCTTCAGTGGTGATGGGTGCAGTAAGTGGATGGTCGGGAAGATGATGTTCTGTATTAGGTTGGAGATGTGGTGATGCCAAATTCAATCGTTCTGCGGGATGGCGCTTATGAGGATTAAATGGAAGTGATGGTGTGAATATTTCTTGTAGATAGGATGCGAATGCGTCTACTTTGGTCTTATCAGAATGAAGTGCTTGATTATCTTGTAGCAATGGAAATGTTGTTTTAGTGTATTTACCGGTGATTGCGTTAAACCTTTTGCAGTGCTGTGTGGGATGGGTTTTATCGGCAATGAGTTGCAGGTTTTTACCCAATGTCTCAATTTCTAAGCTTTAATGTAGTTTCATACTGTTCGTTGAAGTTTGCTATGAAAATGTGGAAATTATTTAAGTATGTCGGTTCTTTGGGAGTTACAATCACTGCTGTCATATACGTGGTACAGCAGTTCATAAACTACTACAAGGAATATAATATTACAGATATATCACTTCTACATTTAACACATACAAGATCTCTTCTGTCAAAAAGTTACGCAGATAATCGGGTACAATAGTCCTTTTAAGAATTCAGTTGCAGTAAACATCACACGAAATAACACAACATCCAAAACGGGCAGGTTCGCAGCGCCATCTCCCGAACTTGATCCTACTAAACGTGCTACATCAGTTGGGCTGGCTGGAATACTTCTCCGCATCGCTGCTAACTTGCAGGAAAACACTTCACACTTGACGGTCATATAATGGACAGGACGTAAGCAAAATTTCTCCCTGCTATGTACGTATGGAAGATAACCTATATTTGTACGTAGAAATACCTATCTATGGCCTTGATGTTAGGCAAGTTGTATTGGTGTACCTTTCTTTGGGATCTTTGGTTTGGTTGGAAGTCCACGTTTATTAAAAGATGCCTTAGTATCAGGTGCTTTATTATTTACTGATATTTAATATTAGTAGCTGTCTTATATTCTTTCCAGGAGGACCTAACGTTTCCACGGGTTTCTGTGGAACCGGCTGTTAAGAACCGTCGCGTCGGCTGAACTTTAGATACCCCCCTGGCTCGACTAACACTTTTTATTTATTGCAGTTACTTAGAATTCTTTAAGATTGGATAGAGTTCATTCAGTTTTACTGTGATTACTTAAGATTCTTATATTTCCTTAAAAATCATTAATCTTCCTTTTAAAAAAGGGTCTTCGAAAAGAGATGATCGGAATGATCGTAGATTATCCGTGGTAGATATGTTCGCAGGTTGTAATTGCATTGGTCATTGTTAAAAAGTGAATAGTTGCTATCCGATTCCATTCTAGTATGGTTAAAATCAAACTAATGAATCCAACGTGCTAACTTTAATTGTATTGCACTGTCCTTAATTAATGAATTCAGTACTGGAAATGGAGATCTTTATCCGGGGAAAGCAGAAAAGTTTTCGCGATGACAACTGAGAATTGCAAGAAAAGAATACCTGCAGACTGAAAATAAAGTAACAGGAACTCAGAAAAATTCCCTATGGAAACTGCAGATTGCAGAAAAAGAAATTATGTTCAATTTTCGGCGAGGTACCTTCGTCTTTTTATACAGGAGAACTGCTTTCTTAATTTTTCCAATGTGACTTATTAATAAAAAATGAAACATAGTTCTGATTTTTTATATGTTCTGAAGAAAGCACGAAGGGAAGGTTCCTTGCCACTTTCTAGCACAAGTGTAGGTTTAGGTGGTGAGGTGAAACTGTTTCGCATATTTTCTGCAGGAGAGATTCAGAGATGGAGGTTGTCCGTAACAATGAGTCAATAGGATAGAAGTGTCCCACAAGTGACAGCTAATAATTTTTGAACTGTCACTTACTCGTCTGCTCCACATGGAGTAACACGTTTGCAATATTTCTTGGTGTTTAAAACTAGTATTTCAACATGTCGTGACAAAGAGCCATTTAGCCGCTCCTTCGGAAGTATAATCAACGACTGTTTTCTGTATTCACTCTTGGAGTTTGCGATCCTTCATGTTCCCCTAGAAACGTATTTTAATTTAGTGGGGGAACGACAATCTTCTGCGTACCCCCATTTCCAACACTGTCGATGATAGTATATGAAATGAAGTGCTTGAAGATTAAAAAAAAAACATACAAAATCAATGCACTGAACAGGTTCATCTACTTCATCCATTATTGATGGAAGAATTTGTATGATCAGTACATTGTTTCCCTACAAATTTAGAAATAGGAAAGAACAAATACCATTCTAAAAGGTGAAATCTTACCTTACATTTGGAGCAGGTACAGCACTGACTTTGTCCTGGAGAGGAGGTGTTTCCATTTCTGTAGTATTGCCTGGTGTTCAAAGGTGGAGATTCTGGTGCTCGCTGTGACCACGGCGGTGGTGGAGAACCTCTGGATATTGGAGCCACTAATCCAATGCCTTGCATTTTTTGGGCTAAGGTTTCTTCATAACTAGGTGGTAAATCGTCCTGTGATAGAAAGTATAGTAAATCGTTTTATGAACGATATTTAAAATACTAAAAAAAATGCATCTTTAAGAGAACAAATCCATTTTAGTGTAAGTTTGGTGAATCTAACCTGACACACTAACCAAAACAAAATATGAAAAAACTTGAACCAATGAACCAAGAACAAAAATTGAAATGAAACTAAAATAGCAACGATAAAGAATTATGCTCACTGTAATCTAAAATAGAGCAATTTGTTTTTGTTCATCAGAGTTTAACCTGAAGCGTGCCCGAACGTACCCTTATGTATTCTCTTACAAGGCTGTTCAATCTTACTATTTCTTCGACTATGGATATAGAATTCGGTTTTAAGCTGTAAAGCAAGATTTATTAATTATTAGTACGGACTGACCAACCCGAATACACATAAAAATTTACTACATTGTATATATATATGTATGTAGTAACAGTCCACTATTTTAAGTGAGTCGCTGCGTGTGTATATGACTATGTATAGAAGCTGAAAAAGCATATAAAGAAACGAAAAGAATATCAAAAGCCTCTATTCAGTTACTAACCCCCTAAGGAGGCTAATAATTGTTTGGACAGAAGCCCAAGAATAAGTGTCGATATATTGAGTTACAGCTGCTTATATACATTTTGTTCGTCAACATTCGCACTCGTTCGTTTCTCCGAACATAGACCTTATAGTAAAACTAGATATATTTCAAAATACAAATTGAAATTATTATTATTTTATTTAAGTGTCCTTTACATATTATTTCTTGAAATATTGATTGTCTTTGGCTTATGTCATTTCGTTCAGAATAAAACTTAGATCAACAGTTTTCAATAAATAATTTTGTATACCAGGCTTTTTTATACATACGAAAACATTCAGCATAAAAATTATCACAGAAAATATTGAGAAATCCGAAAGGTCAGTGTATATAAATGACTGGGGGCTAACATAAGTGACCGAATGTATTATACAGAACAGTGAACATCTCGCAGGATGTGATTGACGTCACAAGCCAATACATGTAGCGACTTGGTTACGTCAGACGTTCGTGCTTCAACATAAATAAACCTCTAAAGTTAACTTTGTTTTAGTCACATGATACAAGAAGTATTTGCAGTGAAAGTACTAGGAACTACTCTCTATAACTTTAAAGAAGCGCAGTCTATCTTAAAAAGCTAGTTTTATCTGGTGACGTACGCTGTTAGTTTACACCAAGTTACATCTTGCTGTGTTCTGTGGTTTCTAGTGGAATGGCTGGTCTTTCGCAGATTTTTTTAGTTCTCTGCCCCAGTGGTGCCGGTCGGGTAGCCGTGCAGTCTACGGCGGTAGGCCAACGGCTCGAAGGTCCCGGGTTCGAGTCCCGGATGGGGCATGGGTGTGGATTTTAACTAGGTGTAAAGAGCCGAATCGTGATGGGCCGAAGTCCAAAGTTACTAGACTGGCCCATGTAAAATCAAGTTTACCAAAGTTTCTACTCCAGTGGAATATATTCGGGCCACTTCAGTCCGAGAATTTGTTTCCCGTAACACCGGTCAACGTGTACACAACAGAACTATAATCTAAATTCAAACAGCTAATGTGAATGCCGCGAATCGCGATATGCTTCATTAAATTTAGTATTTAAATAAACGTTGTATTATGGTTTTATTACAGTAGAAATTTAATTAAGGATGTTTCTGTACTATAATTAAGATATTCAGAATATTGAATTACATTCGTCATAAGAAAATTGTCAACAGTTAAATAACAAGATATATGAATTGGACGATCCTAAGTATATATCTACTGGTACTATATAAATTATATATAACTATCGTATTCTCCCCTATGACTACGAAAAGGGTAGTGTAATAAGTCAACCAGATGATTTTATTGCCGTATATGGAATTAAAATAGATTGCGAAATATTTATTTTCACCATACTCCATGCCTACCATCTTGCATAAAACAAAATTAAAAGTATAAAACTCACCTGGAAGACGTGAAAACAATTAAAATAGACGGTAGAAATAGCAACCTTTGCATTTAGTTTTAACAACCAGGCTATAATTTAGTTCAACCATTGATTAACATTCAAATTACGTATTACAATTGAAATTATAATATAATTATGCTTAGTATCATTTGATACAGAAACAAATTTAAATTATATAACATGAATAATAAATAGTATTCCTATTTCTATTTGCTTAAATACTTATCAAAATTAGCCTTGAATCACGGATACGGTAGACGGATTGACTGGACCAATACAATTAAGCTGAGTCAACTTGAAGCCGCTTTTCGATTAATCTTGCTTTGGTGAATTGGGATTTACTTTCGTCTTATTGGTTGGCATATGCCTGGGTGTGTAGAAGCAAAGAATGGAGGAAGATCTAGCTAAGGAAGAGAGGAGAAAAATTGGAATATTTTAAATATGGTATTGTACGGAACGTGAAGTTCAGTTGTTTTTTAATCAATTGCACCTGCCAGGTACTAATGGCTTGTGCTGGCTTCAATTTCGGGTCGCTAGAAGTAGATCCGTCTTCCGTATTTAGATCTATGGCCTTGAATAACGTAATTCCGTTGATTAAAGATGATATTAATTGGGTCATTCGACACAGTTGAGTACTCTTTGAGCACTGAGCGCTCAGAGAACCCTTTACGCTCCGAAATCTTCCGAATAACAAGCAACTACTGAGTGAGCCTTTCATGCTCAGTGGCATTGAACGGACAATTTGCTGAGCAGCTCAGAGAACGATCACTGCACCAAATGCGCCCATTGATTCATTTTTATCTTGTCTTATTTACATTTTCTAAAGGTGTAGTAAACGTTAAATCAACACGTTAAAATGATTTATAATTAGCATTAAAATTGCGCGTGATGGATGCAAAACGTCCAAAGCCAAACACTTATTAGTTTTCAAGATCGTTAGTCATTTGTCACAGACATTCAAACTTTCTTTCGAGTCAACTTTGTAGTTTGTTTTTGTAGTTAAAAGTACAGCATAATTCAACTAGAAGTTGCAAAAATTCGTGCCACAGAGCAGCGTAGGGAATGAAGGAGGTGAGATGTATGTCGGTTCTCGTCATGGATTGAGGGCAAGCAAATAAAAAGATAAATATATTCGATTCTTTGAATGTCTTAAAAGGCACTAGCTTCGTCAAATAAAGCAATGTAGGATTTCATATAAATAATACGAATATAGGCCCCCACATATGATTAACTTTTCTCAATTAACGCAAACATCAGTAGGGCCACATATTCAATATTACCTAGACTAGGAAAACATTCAGAAAAGGTACTACTTTTCCTCTTATACCTTGCATTTCTTTACCAAATTACTTAAATATGGGCAAAAGTAAGGGAAGAAATAGTAAAGGAAGCAGCAGTTCTCCGAAGGGGAAGCAGACAGTAGAAAAGAAAACCAGAAGAACCAGATCCGATGACTTGACTGCCGATGGTACTGAGGAAACTACGAGCAGCAGTGACCAATTTCGCAAGAAGAATACATCCAAAATCTCAAAAGAAGACAAACAAACAAAATATGACAACAAGAGTAGTAAACTTCAACAGATTCAAGAAGAATCAATCAATCGTCATTCAGAAAGTGAAGAACTTTTCCCAGCATACGAAAAAAAAGTGAAGAAACTAATCCCAATCCCACACGTGTAGCAGATAGTCCTTTCAAAAAAACTATATTCCCCATCGAAAGAAATCAAATATACATATCCAAAATATCACTGAAATCCTATCTAAACCTTCCACCCTGTATGACCTCCTCTCTAGTAAAACGCCGGAGAGGAAAATAGTATTTACAGTTGTGGAAAATAAAGACCGCGCATGAATTACAATAATTTTTCATAATTTACAGTATCTAATAAATTTCCGTAGGACTTTTGACAACTCAGAATTTGGTCCTGATGTTACATTAGAAGTAGAAGCAGACTTTCCATAACATGGAACTACTTTATAACCGTGAATATGATGTTCGTATAACTTTCCAATCGGAGAATGTTTAAAATAAGGTTGAAGATATTAGAAGCACCAAAAGCAGGACAGGCAACACAGAAAATATTCCAGCTCGAAATCATAAAGCAGACCACATATTTCCTATGTCCAGCTGAAACTCTACGCCTAAAGTAAATAATCCTCTTATTCAAACCAGTCCATACTCTCCAATATATTGTAAACAATTGTCCGACCCTCGTACAGAAATCTATAAAAGTATAAACACGGAAGAACAGGATTCAGATAGTGACCAATCAGAAGATAAAGACTCTACTTCATCAATTACACTCACTGAGGACTCAAACACAAAATATATTGCCATCATTAAAAATCCAAAACCAGAACTGAAAAATCCAATTACTTTAAAAAAAATATGATTAAATACAAACTTCCTGAAATGCAGATGACAGTTTACCCAGCTCTTAAACAAACTGGTCTTAAATTAATTTTCCATAACAAAAGATTCAAAGATGATTTTCTAAAACCATATCAGACATTAGACTTAGGACCGAATGCAAAACTAGACATTTTTAATGATAAATTAAAATCACCACAGAAAATTACCACTACAAACACATTTAGCTGTGTAATTCGAGGTGTAAATACTAACTAATATCACCTTATCAAGAAAAAAACCCTACAAATGACAAATATCACGAGAATGCGAAATGAAAAGAACCCCTTACCATTAATTCGTCTTTTCATAAAGAATCCAGAATTGATCAGTTATCTAACTACACACGGAATTTCGATTGGTTACAATAGACATAAAGTCGAAGCATCAAAATCAACAGGAAGACCTTCACCATGTTACACCTGTCAACAATATCACAATGAAATACCATGCAAGAACGAACCATCCTGTTTCAAATGCGCAGAAAATCGTTTAAGTTATACCTGTAAAATAATACCAAATCGCAATTACTGTGGTACATGTAAAGTTAAGGGTCACCGAACTGAGGCACCAAAATGTCCACAACGACCTACAAACAGAAATAATTTGCTACCCGGCAAAATATACCGAGCAAATGATAAAATAAAATACTCACTCACCAGACAATAATGATTCAAATGAAATGCCTCAAAATGATTCTATTGACTTGCCAAGTACCTCAACATCTGATTCTTCCAATACAGATAATATAGAAAATTACATCAATAAGACTATGAAAGAATATTTTGGGAAAATTACCAAATCTTCAAATCTTACCAAATCTGGGGTATCTTCAATTCTCACTTCAGGCATTACTAAAAAAATCTCTCTAAAAATTACTCATACCATCAATCTCGCTTCGGAGGAAATCTTCAATTGCAGATTTAACACACTCCAGTCTACCGATGTACACCTCTATGTTAGTTAGCAACCATACATTAAACTTAAGAAAACTAACAAAAACAAAAGCTCAACATCTCATAACGCTTAAACAAATATTGTCTACTAAATAAGATTATTACAGCGGGCGAATATCTGAAACAAGCTTTGAAGAAATTGCGGAGCTTCCGTCTTAAAAATCACAACTATTAACCACACACGTTTTGCACGGAACAAGCGACCTCAATGAAGAGTTGCCTTCCTAAGAAGTTAAAAAAAAACATGCCCAAACACCTGTCTAATCCTTTCTTCAAAATGAAAATATTTTTCTGACATTCTGTGTAATATTTCCCTAAACCATAGTAAACCGCTGAACTCCATTATATTATCATAAGGACGAAAGTGGCCTAAGATGGCCAGGAGTCCCGCCTGGTGGCCCTGCGGGCCCAGGCATTTTACATTATTATCATCATTAACTAGAGGCTGGCTACCACATTGTCCAATTTAGGTTCACATTCCAGTTTTCTGTTTAGTAGACAAAACTATTAAATACACACTCTAAATATTTTGTATACAAAACTACAAATATGTTGTAACATTGAGACCTGTCACTAGAGCCAATAAGTTCCAACACTCACAGCCATTGTGCAGAAGTTTGTAGACGGCAAGATATTTCCTGAAAGCACCATCCTATCGCACATCAGGCATGGCGTGTGGTTGATTCAGAACGGTTTAGTTAAGTAGTACAGTGGTGGTTGTGTGACGTGGTGACACGCAAACTGCGAAGTGAGACAGATGATCCACTATGTGTATGGAGATGCAACTCCGAGTCGTGTCGTGTTACTGTTTTCAGTTACGTAGGAGATGTTCCGGTTGTCGGAGGAGATTACCGCTGCAGCAACGGAAGCCCTACGGTCGATTCCAGCCCACGAATTCAGGAGTCCTTCCAGGAGTTGTATCGGGGCTGGCAGCACTGCACTGTGGCCCAAGAACATTAGTTTGATCATGGTTGTGCATGACAAGTACCACGTCAAAAATCACGCAGTCTTAGAACTAATTAACAACCATTCATAAGTCCATAATGACTGCTCATTGAGGACACAAGGTTACAACTTGTAACCGACGCTGAAACATATTGACTTTTCTTGACCCAAGCATTTGTTTTTAACATTCTAACGAATCTTTGTTTACTAGTCCTTACCTTTCCTACTGCTGCGTCATATGGTGGAGGCGGCGACATCGCAGTCGGTATTAATTGATTATAGTTGAGCGGAATATCGGCAGTCGCACTGGTGTGCATCAAATCGCCAGGTGATGGGGAGATCAAAGACGTTTGATATTGAGGAGAACGCTGAGCTGAAACAAAAACAAAACTGTCATTGAAATGTTCTTGCTGTAAGAACAACACTGTTGTAAAAGTGCTACGTTAAAGGATCAATTCACATATCAACGGAGTTTGCGTTACTTCCACCTGTTTCAAAATGACGTAACTTAAATTAACCAATCAAAAATTTTCTTTCTGTCTACGAACAGATTTGTGTTTGGGTAGTAGAATTTAGGTCATAGATTGAAGAGAGAGAGTAGATAGCAATTAGGAATGTAGTCGAACCAACGAAACCACCGGCATCAAAACTTGTCAAGAGGTAGTACCCTGAAGTGCGGTACTACATGTTCACCATGTATCGATTCGATATCTCAATTTTTTCTATATTTTTAAACCAAACATATCAAATTATTTGGTATAAATGCACCACGATTTTGCTGACCAGATTTCATATTTTTTCGTCGTTGCGGAATCTGTTTGAGCTAAAGAAAAATAAACTTTGTGGATAAATGTTGTCCGGTAGTGCTACATTTTTTATCACCTACCAAGTCAATATTTAAATTTAACTTCATTTTCTACACAAGATACTAGAAAAAAATGGAATGAAAACGTCAGCGTTGAAGCAATTATCCACTTACACATATTTTTTATATCCTAATTATATTTATAATGAAGATGAATATTTGATACTTAATCAACTTATAATTCGTTAGGTTAACACTGCTATACCTAAGAGTCATCGTACGTGAAATAACTTAAATATTGTAGCTAGAATGTTCGCTCTCAAAGATATACAGATTAAATAATACCGCATAGACATTTATTAAGAAGGTACATGTCTATGTCCAGTACACTTGATGAAGAACGATTAAAGAATTATACATTGAACTCATATTCTTAAATTGATCGATTGATCGACGTTCTGAATTGACGACTGACTTCTATTCTTCCTGAATAAAGACGTATCCCTCGAATTACCTGTTGAACACGACGTCGATAACGTATTGTTTATACCTCGGACATCTTGAAGAAGTGACAATCGGAAAAGTAACAATCTGAAGATCAAAAAGACAACAATCGCGAGAGACGTAAGATGAGTAAAGAGAATACTCAAAGGTTACAAAAGATAGAATACTGATTACGATATAGCAAACACTAGTTGCTAAAATGTTTCTGCTTATAAGTAAAATAGTTTACACGGAGGCGCAAGAAATCGACTTAATTGACATACATTTTTGTTTGATTTTTACAATGTTTGGAGTTCTCTCAAGAACGAGGAACCATATATATTTGCATGGATGAAGAAACCGCGTTACTTATTAGCTAAATGTTAAAATCTTCTGTCACTTACAATTTTTCACAACTTCGTATTTTTCATCAATTGTATACAGTCAGCTGCTTTCTTTGTTCAATATATACTGTGTTAATAACAATTACATGGAGAGAAATGCCAAAAGTCTAGCTTCGCTATTGAATATTCTATAATCATGAAATATTATAGGTACAAATCAGTATTTCTTAGTCTGTTACGTCACTGCAAATTTAGACTGGAAAAAGAGTTTAAACCATTAGGGCTGATTTTCATGAAAGTTTGCGTTGCTTGCGATTTGAGTGAGTACTTTATTGCGTGTTTTCATTATAAGGTAAGTGTAACACGAGTTTCAATTGGCTATTCACTCAAATCTCAAACAACGCAAGTTTTCATGAAAATCAGCCCTTGCAGTCAATGTTGCCAACGAACAAAGCAAAATTATTTGAGACCTAACTTAAAATTACCTGAATTATTAAAAAATTGGTCGGCCCTGAAAATTTTCCGCCGTAGGCAGCTGTGTTCCACTACAATATTGTATTACACTCTACATTGAAGTAGCATATATACTACTTTTCTATATTTTGTTTTCAAGTATTTTTTTTTATCCGGTTAGCATTCAAACTTGTTTTAAGCTAAAGATGTCCAGTGTAAAAGTTTGCGTCAAGCTTGTTATGGCAAGTCGAAAGCTTGAGTGAAGCTTGAATTACACTTACTAGTTTATACCTAACAAGATTGCTGAAGGCTTGCCATATCAAGCTTGTTACAAGAAGCGTAAAACAGGCCTACCATGACGATATTAACACAGCTGTCTACGTCAAGCTTGAATCAAACTTACAATATCAAGTGAACCTAGTCCAGTCAATTTCAAACTCGAATCAAGCTCGTTATATCAATCGTAACTACACAAACGAAAATCAACTGAAAAATCAAGCTTGTCGTAAGCTTCCATACTATGTGAATTTAATCTACATTATATTACATTTTATAAAATTGACAAGGATTAGGCCGGCTTTTCATACAGGCTATCACCTTGTGCTTTCCTTGCGATTTCTATGAGTAGCGAATACAAACTCGTGTTGCATGTAGAACACATACTTAAACACGTGTTTCAATTGGCTATTCAGCCAAATCGCAAGCAAAGCACGCGACGAGCGCCTGCATGAAAAGCCAGCCTTAGGTGGCAGATGCAGGCTTTAGCTGAATCTTACTCGCTGTAAATAAAGCGCATTTGATTTGATTTGATTTGATTTGATTTGATTCTGGTGCGATTTATCTTTGTTTATAGTGGCTCATTGTGGACATTCTGTGACGTAGAAGAAAGAACACTTCGTCACCTTGGAACCAGAATGTACTATGTCCACTTCAACTACTTTTGGGGGAAAAAAAGGAAAACAGTTTTAAAGTTTAAAGTTCAATTTAAAGCCTACATAAATTCATTACATTTCTACCCACTTGGAGGCCATTTTGTGAGATAGTACTTTCGGGGTTGATGCCCTTCAGTACAAAGTATTTGCAGTATTAACTCCATTTTGCCAAAATGTGGTTATAATACCTTCTGGCTCAAAGGTAACGATTTATCTAGTGTAATTTCTAAATAATCGCACTCAAAGTAGTCTTGCCTCCTTCAAAAGCCTTCAAAAAGAAACTTCAGTGGGATATGACTTTCAGTCTCATAAAACTGGATTTGTGCCTATCTAGCTTTAAGATTTATAGAGGACCTCGTTAAAGTTAAAAGCCTGTGAAGAAGAAGAAGAAGAAAACGAAATTCCCGTACTTCGAAAAGAATCTGAGTTTTCAAGTGTCCACGGGGGAGCTTATTAAAGCACTTTCTCTTAAGAGAACTGGTACGAGCTATATACGATGGAGACCTATATTTCTCTTCAACCGCCCCCTGGGTGTTCATTCTTTTTAAAAGAAAATGAATTAGGTCCCCATTTCATGTTAGCGAGAATTATCTCGTGTAAAGAATCCCTCCATTTTGTTTAAACCTACGTAGCTACTAGATGTTACAATTTATTATTATTATTCCAATGGTATCAATATAAGTGCCAGTGAGTGGCCGTAGCTCAGTGGTAGAGCGTTGACTTTGCATTCGGGATGTTCTGGGTTCAATCCTAGCGGCCGACCATCATGACTGAGATTTTCCAGTCTTTTTCTCAGTCACGCTAGGCAAATGTCGGGATGCTACTTTCAAATTAGGCTCTGGTCGATTCCTTCCCCCATCCTTTCCATTATCCTATCCCGGCCAGATGCCTAAAGGCCATAAAATAAATTCAATATAAGTACCAATTCTAACAAACAATTTAAAAGTATTTTATCCAATACGAAAAAAAAGCAAATTGGTATGACCAGTACGTGACATTAAGGAAACTAGTTAAAAGAATTTACAGAATGGCAAGAAATATTTTTTCAAACTTTAGAAAATAGTCTTTTTAGTACATCTATTTTTTTCTGAAACCAGTTTAATAGACATCGGAAGTGTAATGGTGTGAATCCTCTTAGAACCAAAGATGTAAATACTGATGAGTTGAAAATAACGGAAGTTTTTAACCCTGCAATACTCGCGTGGTGTTTATAACACCAGTACTTGCGTTTTTTTTTTTTACCTCAGTCAAAACAGTGTCACAAGTCGAGGCTGTTCGCGAACTTAGCTTTCAAACTTTATGTGTATGTTCAGAAGGTCCTTCAGAAAAGGTACACGAATGGATCTAAAAAAAATCAAAAGGTATTTTGAACAGTTATCAATTAAAAATGACTGAGGTCGTAAAATACTCCACGCGAGTACTGCAGAGTTAAGGAATACATTTCAAATAATTTTTCTTATAACGCTGTAAGAACCATGATCAATGATTGGAAACAGATATATTCTACTATAACTTAATCACTATACCCTCTATAACAAAGGAATGTGTTCTTAAATCAACACAAGAATTAAAGGCCCATTCCAGTAGTGCACCGACAAAGTTCCTCATTATGTTATCAAATCTTGCAGAACGTATTTAACATATTTTTTTTTTACTTGAAACTTTCAATAAATCTCTTGAATTACAACTACGCAGAATAATGGAAAATAACACACATCATACTTATATACAAGGATGGATACAAATTAATGTTGTCTATTTATAAACCTATTTATATTTTAAATGTTATGGAAGGAATATTGGAAACAACTATCGATCAGTACTTGCAGTATAATCTTAAATATTGGATTCATGTCAATCAACATTGAGCCAAGAAGGAAATCGACTATTACTAATAAATATCAAACCAGTAAACTAGACCAAGTACATTGGACAATGTGATATAATTTAGTTTGATATATCACAAGCTTTCGACTCTGTTAATCATTTTATTCCCTTGAATGAACTAAATATAATGAGCTTCTTCCCTTAAACTACTTCAACACTATAACTTTTCGGGCTAGAATAAATAATGTTATATCACCAACAGCGTGATGGGTGTTCAGAAAGAAAAAATGGATTTTTATGAAAACAATACTTTGTATTTTCGTAGGTGAGATAACCGTTTATCCACACAAAAAAAAAAAATGTTATTTGAATAGTAAATAAGGGTGGCGTAATAAGGTTTATTACCCAATATGGATTGCAAGGATAGTTAAAGTATGGAACTGAATCCACAATGTGTTATTTGTCATTGAAAGAAGAGAGAAAAATGGATGTTCTGGAATAGGTAGAGGGAAGTGGTTCGGAAACAAGTTAAATATACATTACGACAGACCAAACTGCGGTTTACACCACTGTATACCAGATATATTAATGTATCTGGATCCATTTGCATTAGAAATGCTGATAATGTATTTTACTGAAGATGAAAAAAGTACCCACTGAGTCAGGTGGCAGAGAAAACAGAAAAGGTACCAATGAATTTCCACCCCTTGCACCTTGCAAATAACATTCTGTGAATACAGGTGCATAAATTTATACCTGAGTCTTGTATCTTTTGTGAAATATGTAACTTTTCTCTCGTTAGTGACGGTCTGTAATAGATGGACAGTTGGCAGGTGGAGTACGTCAAAGAGAGAGAGAAACAGAGGGTGAAGAAGATAAAGAGGGAGAGAGAGAGAGTGTGAGACATAGAGAAGGAAAGAGACTATGGTTGTGAGATAAAGAAGGGTTTCAAGTCCGAATAAAACTGGCAAAGAGAGAAAAGAGAAAGAAGAAGAAGAAATTGAGACAAATTGAAGCGAAAACTGAGAACGAAATACAATCTCATTCCAATCTCTTTCTTGGCCCCATTTCTCTTATCTTTCCTTCATTTCTAGCTCGTTTCTTGAGATCTTCTTCCAAATTGTTTCTTTACGTAACAGGATTCCACAATAAGACATCTTAGAGTGATCATACAGCCCCATTTCTCTCTTTCACTTTCTTTGTCTTCCATAACATTTATTTTTCAGATCCTTTTATAATGTCTTCTGTTTTTCTTCTTTTTCAATATGCTGATGATTTTGTTTTGCTCTCGTTTTTCCTTGTAAATTTTCTATACCTTTCTTTTTTTCTTTCCTTTTAACATTAGTAATATAAAAATTGAAATAAAGGTTTCAGATAAACGCGTCTCACACAAAGGTCACTAATCATGAATTTCTTTTTTTAATTTTTCTTCTTTCCTTCCTTCCTTCTTTCTTTCTTTGTTCACTTCATTCTATCTGTGTGTAACATGTGTGTGTGTGTGCAAACGTTTCTTTTTACCCTTCAGGACGACGGAGTATTGCTGACGACATATTAAAATGGTGATACTCAACCGGAGGACCGCGATAATTGACGAAGAGGGCCAAGAATTGATAAACTAGTCGATAGTAACATTGTTGTGGTTTCCATTTGTCACTGTGTGTGTGTGCTACAGTTTTTCCTTTCATCTTCCTTCTTATGTATACTGTTTCATCTTGGTTTTATTCTTTCATTTCACCTATAATAATTCATGTATATCTAGAAAAATTGTCCTCATGTCGTTTAGTGATTTTTGTTACGTGAGAGAAACGGAGGAGGCAGACGAGTCTCTTTATCAGACACAATTTTACGATAAGATGATGTAATTTGGGTTGCCTAACTTTACGGCGTTCAGAGTAGCATTTTCTTAAAGCAAACTGCTCCTTTCCTAATCGTCACCCCAATTTCTTCCTGTAAGTTCAAGTTGGCATGCCGAAAACCAAGACTCTGACATTAGGCAGGTTACGTTAAGTCAGGTTCAGTAACATTCAGCTAATTCGGAAGTTCGTTACTCCATTATTGTTTATACTTATAAAGTTGAAACTGAGTACGTTTATTTCCACAAAAATAAAAAATCAATGAACCGATTGTAATGTTTTTTTTCTTCATGAACTTAGTCCTTGGTCCTCCAAGGTTTTTTTTATAATGTTTCTTTGATGACCCAAGTCCCAGTTATTGGTGTTGCCACTTTCTTAAAAAAAATGATTTTTTTTCTTTCAAAATTGCTTCTAAACCGTTGGACATATCAGTGCGAAACTAGGCATAATAATTATTCAACACAATACTAACAAAACTGTTAGGGTCCTCGTCCACAAACATCTCAGTTATCAGAATGGCCAACCTTTCTTAAAATTCAATTAATACAAATGTCTTTCATCGTACAAATCTACACACATCTATTCATTTATATGCATGTTCACTTCATATTAGAACAGGTTATAGAAGTACTCCAGGTGCTGTAGGTTTATCAGTTTTCAGTGTTGCCAAGCAATTTTTAAAATTGAAGATTTCTAATTGCTCCCAGTCCGTTCGCCGTATTCAGACTAAAATTGACATTTGCCTACAGGAACATGTCATACAGGTTCTCTGTGCCCTGCAAGCATTACAGTTGTCAGTGTAGCCAACTAATTAAAATTAAATTATTCAAATTGTTACTATACCATTAGACATATTTACAACAAAATTGACAGTTAGATACTGGAATAGGTGATAGATATATTCCTTGTACCGCAGTTGTCAGTGTTTCCAACCAGGCTAAAAATTTAATGGAGTCAATATTGTCATCAAATTATAAAAATGTAATATTTCAAGTTGCTTCTGTTGGACATGTACGCACCAAATTTGGCATTCGCACTAGGACAGATCATAAAGTACTTTGTGTGCGCCTAGTAACTAGTAAGTTTTCAGTGTTGCCAACTAATTTCAAAACTTAAATATTTATTTTTTCCCATACATTTTACGTAAAACAAAATAAAATTTTAGATTTAGGTACTGGAGCAGTGTTGCCAACTCATTTTGAAAACATTTCGAGCGGATAGTGTTCCCAAAATATTTTATTCATCCGCACCAACGGACGACCAAATTAGCCAGTAACATATAAGATTCACTACTAAATTAATGGAAAGGAAAATAAGATAACCTAACATACCTCATGTCATAATGTAGATTTGGGTCATGATTCCTGTAGGCAAAACTCGGTATTTATGAGGAATAACTGGGAACAACAAAATACTGTTAACTTTAGGCATCTGTGCCTCGGGCTGGAATAAGGTAAGGGAAAATATGAAGAAAGGAGTCGACCTAGTATGAAGGTACAATCGCGGCATTTGCCTGTTATAACAGGAGAAAAAACTCAGCCAGGCTGGTCGACAACTGGAATCAATCCGAAGTACTTTCAAATGCTAAACGAAATCATACGGGATACATATGCAGCAGCATTATGATTTTCCCAGTTTTGTTGCTAATCGAAATTACCTCCTTTTCAACTACTTCTATATTTGCGTGGTGACGTCATAGTTATATAAACTTATTTTGATGTTTCTTACGGTTCCAATATCTTAGTAATTTGTTTTTAAGACGATTCGATGAACAGATTCTTGCCCATACCATGTCGTCTGGTGGACATCCGGTGGTGTAATCATGGAGTTTGCCACCTATAGCGTTGCTAGGTCTATTTTAGAAAACAAAGAACGCCTTTTTCGTTCTCTTTGTTATGATAAGAGAAATAGAAAAACAAGGCAGCTATATTTGGTATTGGAATTTGAAAGAAATATGAATCTCGAAGTCATTGGAAGCTAATAACAAATTCCACGTTATTGTAAGCTAAGAGGCAACAACTCCCCCCCCCCTCTAAAGCCTACATTGTCTCCATTCCTGTTGCAAAACCATTATATAAAGGATTTTCATAGAATTTTCTCTTTTGATGCATTTATTGGATTCTTATGAAACTTGGCACATTTACTAAAATAGATGTCCAGGGACAAGTTTTTTACATTCTTTTCTTTAGTTCACAATGGTTCGTGGTGTCCTCAAATCCTGCAACTTTAATTCAACTCATTTCCCGACGTCATACAATGATGGAATTTTGCACAGAGACGTAAGTCGGGTGACAATACAATAACAATTCCATTGTTACTTTCATATATTTCTATATATTTTAAGATAATATTTTAATTTTATATTAATTTTGATTCTAATTTGAGTTTATTTAAAACCTTTTGGCATCTTTGGCTCACGTCGCGATGGGGTAGGTAGAGGATCCAGAAGGTGTTGGACAGTGCCTTACTTAAGGTACCATCCCGACATTAGCCTGGTGAAAGTGTTGGAGAACCTCAATCAGCATAGCCCGCACGGAACTCGAACCTTCGTACCAATCCATTGACGTTACCGCCTGAACCACGAGTCATCATTGGTGTGGTAATAAGACCGCCAGAAGGGACCGAAAATTCGCAATAAAGGGATTTTGCACAGGAAATTTACCAGAATTTCTCTATTTTACCCGTCGTATGCCATAGTTCCATACGAGTAGTGTTATTGGAAATACTATTCTATTACAAACAATGGGTATGAATCGTAGGTTTGAGACAATTGCAGTAGGAGTTAGGAGTAATTTTTTAAGGTCTCCATACATTGCCTCCTTTCCTACTACTGCAAAAACCTTCTCTATTAATTCACTCATAGGATTGTAATGAAACTTGGGGAGTATTACGCATACAGAAACTTATTTTATAAGATATTCGCTTTTATCATTATCGCAGTAATAGGGCAGTTAAGGTGCCCAAAAATTGAACAAAAGAGCTTTTCTATAAAAAGAAATTCCCGGAAATTTCACACTTCCCTCCAATTATACGTAATAGCCCCCATGTGAGTAGTGTTATTGGAAAGTCCATTCTGTTATATATAAAATAAGATATGAATCATAACTCTGGGTTAATTACTTCAGGAGCTGCAGGTAATTTTATGAAAGTCTATAATTTCGGTTAAAATAGCCTGGAATGTGTAAAGCCCTAAATTGGGTGACCAAGAAAATGTAGAGACCCACATTGTGGTGCCAAGAAAAGTGAACACTCCCGCGTTGGAGCACCAAGAAATGTAGAGGTCTATACCAAGTATGTCAAAAATGACAAGGTGAGGTGTTGATGCTAATGATATGCACTAAAATTTAGAATAAAGTTAATTAATTCCACCTCAACCTAATGATATCTCACGCACGTTATAATTTTTACATTAACTTCCAAACAAGGGATTAGTGGAGGTTATCAACGCAAAAGATCTCCAGTTTCATTTACTTTACTAGGGGCGCCTTGAATTTAATTACAGAACTATTAATTACTGGAGAGGCGTGAGATCGTCAATTAAAAATACAAAGAAGGTCAAGAGACCACATATCTTGCCTTGGATATGTTTCTCTCAGGGGTTAGTAGGTTACACGTGACTGCAAGAATAGCAATGTAATTTCTGATGAAGTACTTTCGAAGCAAGGTGAAATAATTTCAGATCCACCTTCCGTCCGCATCAACCTAGGAAGCCTGAAAACATAGTAACATGTATGCTGCACTAAATTTACAGTACTCACCTCTGTGAAGAGCACACTCAGGATAGCACAGGTGACCATTGAAGAAGTGAAGATAAACTATGTAATTCCAGTAGAGATACTTAATTAGATTTATTCCAAACGAGGTTGATGACTTTAGAAAGAGTAGAGATGTACGAAAGACACTATTTACATATACTTAATAACAGGCATGATTCCTTTGTACCTGTTGAATTATTTACATTCACACAACAAACAACACTATTTTTGGTGAGCTCACTTTCATGACTTTTACCGGTAATTTTGAAACACACAATTTATGTGACGTCACTAGATTGGAGTTACACTTGGCTATTGTTTATGTATATACACAAGGTTACATTATCCGAAGTGAAACTTGCAGTGTTCATCTGAGTGGGGTCACTTGGGGTTTCACACGCTGGTAAAGAGTTCCAAGGATGGGACCTACAGTCCACGAGTTGAAAGTTCTGGAGCACACAAAGTTGTTAAAAAAAAAATGTTTTTTCCAGTTTTAGTAGCGCAACTGGTTATACTGTGACTTAGCAAAGGTTATAGCGTTAGCACTCTTGTTGACTACGCGTAAGGTGACAAATGTACCTTTTGACAAGGTGAACTTGTGGTGGCTTGTCATTGAAAAGAATGAATTCACAAGTTCCAAGATACTCTGCGGTGATTTGTGTAAATGGGTACTTAATAACACAAAGTCAAGTTCGAATCATCCATCTTCTAACATTGGCATGTTTACTCACTGGATGCCACACATTTCCAT
>JAGDQP010018687.1:0-14763 GCA_022664845.1 Lepisma saccharinum
CATTGAGATGATCCCGAACGCTGCCATGGTAATGCGGAGGGGCACCATCCAATTGAAGAATGAAATCTGCACTATCCTCTTCGAGCTGTGGAGGAGCCATTGTTGCAGCATATCAAGAAAAACATGTCCTGTCACAGTAGGTTCAAGGAAGAAAAAGGGCCCATAAATCTTTTCAGGGGAAATGGCACAAAACACATTCACCTTGGGTGAATCGCGTTGGTGTTCCACAACTGCGTGGGGATTATCAGTTCCCCAGATCCTTACGTTGTGTCTATTCACATTCCCAGAAAGGTGAAAACACCGCTTCATCACTGTAACGTAACCTTTCGGCGAACACATCCTCTTCCATTAACGTGAGAAAATCAGCATAGAAAGACGCTCGAGCAGCATAATCAGTGTCTCTTAAGGCTTGTAGCAGTTGCAAGCGATAGGATTTCATTTGTAAACGTTTCCGCAGAATTCGCCATACAGTTTTCTGTGGCATTTCAAGTTCCCTCGCTGCCCGGTAGGTAGACTTCTGTGGACTCCGCACAAAACTGGCGCGAACACGTTCCACTGTCTCTTTCTCAGCTGAAGGACGGCCAGTCGATTTTCGCTTACAGATGCAGCCCGTATCTCTGAATTTTTCATACCACGTACGAATGTTTTTTCCAGTAGGTGGGTCTCTGCCATACTTGGTACGGAAATGCCGTTGAACACTTATCACAGAGTTGTTTACATGGTAATCCAGCACACAGAACGATTTCTGCTCTCCAGTCAGCGCCATTTTCATTAACTGCTTCCAGCGCCGCGTAGCGATAGACAATGCAACCACGCGGAACATAAACTAAACTCAACTAAACTTTGAACTTTTGCCTTTCCTTGCGCGTAGCTCACATTAAGATATGTTCATTATATTTCACAAAATAAATTTATGAAATCGGGTCCATCATTTTGACTTACCCTGTATATATATATACACACATATTCAAGATCGATCCCTGCTCATGCCATGTGGGCTTTGTGGTGGACAAACACCGTGTGCGTGGGTTTTCTCGGGGTACTCCCGTTTCCTCCCACTTTCTTCATTCCACCAATTCATCCCATTATCATCCATACGGCCTGAGCTATAGTTGCCTAAAGGCTTTAAAATAAAATCAATTCAATATATATATTTTCAAATGGCACTACATCAGTTTATTGGATATGTGGCATCATCTACGGAGGCATAGAACACAGAACCGCAAACTGTTGAAGTACCCTTCTTCTGAAGAAACGTTGCAATTTTTTATGCTTAAACTGTATAACATTATTTTCAACACTCCGTTCAATGGACCCCGGGGGAACTGAGCTCGCGACCACACGCACATAAAGGGAGCGCGCTAACCTCTCGGCCACCCCGAGGTCGATTTCGATGTTCTCTACAATTCATGAGTACAAACTCTGATTCATCCATTCTTTGAATACACTGAGCGAGGAAGCAGGCCATATGACAATAGAATATATTAATTAGCACACAAAAGGCGAAGTCAACTGAGAGAATTTCCATTACGCACTGTCACGAGATACAATTATCACACATTTCCTGTGATGAACGATAAATCTAACAGCCAACATACTACCAACACTATGGAAGCATTTGGTTCAGTAGGAAAACGTTTTAATTTTAATGTTAGCATTGCAACAAGTTCGAATATCGGAAGATAATTTACTTGCACGACCACTAAGTAGTTGTGAGTGGACTCGGATCGAGTACTAATATAATAATCGAACCACCTTAGAAATGAAAAAAGGACTGTCCCGCTGCAATTGCGACATTCAACACCTGACATATTGTTGAATACTTGAATGACAAAGTGCCACAAGAACGTGTATTAACGTTAATTAACCTACCATCAGGGGAAAGAAGATGCTCCTCTTCGAGCTAACAGTCGATAGGTTTTTGTTCTTCTTGTTTGTGACAATCCAAAATCTTTTACTATTATAAGACAGACTTAGCCAGTAGCGTAGATAGGAATTTCTCAAGGGAGGGGATATCTAGAAAATCATATCCTTGGCAGTTATGCAACCAAACACACCATTTTAAAAATAATATATTTCGGGGCTTTCGTCTATAATTTTAGAACAGCACAATTATTGTACGGAAAAGCATTAAATGCATGAATCGGTATAGCTTACTTAGTTCAGTCATAATTCTACTACAAATTATCCATATTAAAGGATCAGGTTGAATTTTGTCAAGAACGAAGAGTTTCTCGACCAAATTTACTAACGCTTATGCGCTCACTTTGATGACAGTTTTCTCTTGTAAAACTACCAGTCTGTAATGTCACATTCATTTGAAATTTTGAATTTTTCAAAGATATATTTACTCGTTTCAGAGTATAAATATAATCTTTGGCATAGATGTGGGTGTAGGTTATACAAAATCTGAAGCACTTTTAAACCTTTGGAAACCTCATATGCTTCCATCGCAGATTGAAAAGAATATTCCACTTTTATTAGTTTCGCTCTCGAAAGTCATAATTAGTATAGAATATTTTGTATACGAAAAAAAAAAAAAAAAAAAACCCTTAAAATTGTACTAAATGTGGAAGTTACGTTATTCGTGTTCAGTGTCTTCATTCTAAAGCCTCAGATATCACTTTTGTAATATATTATCATTGCTGATAGCTGATTTATGTAGCTACTGTATTAGATATTCTAGACCTTACTATTCTTTCATACAGCTCTATGACATATCCAAGCAGAGCTCAGAGGGTGCGGACCTCTCCAAATTTCAGACTTATTTGTAAACCTAGCATAATTTCTAGGCATAATTATATACAGCATGTTTTACAATAACATCGCCAAACTCCTGGAGGTGGTTCTTCACATCAAAACAAGACGAAAGTTCCTCAGACAAAGTTTTGAAATGTGTATAGTTTCGGAGCTGAAGGGTGCCGAATGGGTGGCAAATGAACCTTCGAGTTTCATATTTCTAACACCACGAACAGTAGAGCTGATTCTGCATGGTACCTCAAAGAAGCTTGCTGTATCCGAAAATGCATATTTCAAAATTCCGCAATGGACTTCTCCAAAGGAAGTAGGGGATTCCGGAATATTTCTGAAGCAGAGGTCGGTCGAAATGAGCATGAATTAAGACTTCCCATGCGAGTAAAAATGTCATACGCCATACCCAGTATCCAATCGGGCAATGATATTCAATCTCTTTGGTAATAAATAAATAAAACTTTCGATGAAATTATGCAATTCTTACTACGGATTGTTATGCAACCACGATAAAAAAAAATCGTTCGGTTTATGGAATCTTCTTGATATATCGACTTGGCGCACATTAATTATAGTTTCCTGTTGAAAACCGTCCCATTCATATTTATTTTGATCCATCTTTACTTTTGAGAATTTCTGGGAATCCTTTAAATCCTTTGGGGAGTCCCTCGGGAGCCCACTGCGGGATTTTGAAATATGCACTTTTGGATAGTGCAATTTTAAGTCTTTGACGGAACCATGCCACATCAGCTCTACTTTTCATTATGTTAGATATATGAAGCTCTGAAGTTCATTTCCCCCCGCTTTCGATGCCCTGTAGCTCCGAAACTATGCACATATCGAAAATTTATTCGAGGAACTTTCGTCTTGTTTTGATTGAGAAATCACCTCCAAAAGTTTGTCGGTGTAATTTTAAAAAACGTTATATTTGTTATTTAATTTAATATACGGATCCTCTTTAGACCACCTCCAAATCCATAAACACCCTAAGAAAAAAATCGATCAGCATCTCCAAGTTTGTGGGTTTGAATCCTGCCTGAGGTATGGATGTTTGTGAATTTTAACAAGCGTTGCACTCGTATCTTTAGGCTTCTATGGCTCAGGTCGGGATAAGGTAGATGAAGGAATGAGGGAAGGAGTCGTCCAGGGTTCGGCCAGTTGAAGGTACCACCACGGCATTTCCCTGGTGCGATTGAGGAAAAAGTCGTGATCGCCCGCTGGTATCAAATCCTCCCGAATGCGACGCCAATGTTGTACCAACGGAGCTACGGCCGTTCGATAGACACAACTATTTAGGTGTAAGTCAATAACAAATGAAGGGTAGAAGAGAAAAACAAACAGTCCAGAAACTGTGAAAATGAGGATATAATGGCATTTGACTTTAGTAGACGATTTCCACACGGCAAATAATAGGCCTCAGAGGTATCAATCAACTGGGTCGGGAATTATTGACAATTCAAGGTACCAAGGATAACAAGTGCACAGATTACAAGTTTATTTTTCTTTCTCATTGAAAATCCAGTTTTGGGGCAATGTTAGTTTTTTGTTCCCTTGTGTCTTACATGATTCAAGAGTCAATCGAATGTGTCACCTTTTCTGGTACTAAAGCAGTCGTCCGAACTCAAAATCTTGTATGTACTTTAACACGCAAATACTCACTTCCAGTGTCTCTTTCATGGCATGACCGGGGGAACTATACCCCCAGAGAACGGAAAATACTCTCCGGCGAAGTTTCACTTAAAAAAACAACAACTATCCATTACTGTGCCTCTAATTAATAACTCATCAGGAGACTACAGAAATAAATACACGGGAACTTTTTAGATGTGTACATGTTTGAAATTTTCTTCTTACAACTAGTTGTGCAGGACTCGAAATGGACCAAATAATAATAAGGCTGGCATATAGGAAGCTACAGTTAATGAGGAAAAAGCAGAACAGCTATCCAGGAAAGTTTAAGGTATTGTGCGAAATATTAAAAACTTGACTGTTATTCGTCGAAAAGGAATAAAAACCCGAGTCGTAATAACCAAGGAAGTATTTACAGAAGAAAACTACTTTTTGTGGACGGATGAACAAAGAAACTGAAGGTTTTATACGAATTACATTTTATTGGGCAAAAACGTTTCGTGACCAAATGATGGGTAATTATGTAATAGACAGTGATTAAGCTTTTATCTTATACTTTAACGAACAGGCCCTATAATATATTATCCGTTAACTCCACTTTTTGTCAATTTTGATATTTTGGTGTCATTATAGTGAGGAAATATTTGAGGTGTTAAAATGGTGGTTCCTTATCTGATAAATTTTCACGAAACGCAACACTTGTTAAGTACATTCGCTCATGGGAATCCACAATTACTTCTAGTCTTTTCTGAATAATTACTCAAATGGAGTGACGATGGATCTACAAATTGAGGTGACGATATAGAAATTATGGACTTTTAAACTGTATTATTATTGCTGAAATTGTATCGGTATCTCTCTGCTCTGCTAAATATCATCAGTCTCCTACACACTTCCGCGTTTCTCTGTTAATCAAGAACTGCTGCCAATTCTCCCCAGACACGGGAATTCTGTGCGGACATCCTTCATCTCATATCTTCATTTAGAACTGGGTTACAATCGAATAGAAAGAATCGAATTTTCATCGTACATGATCGAACGGACGGACGGGGTCACTGGGTGGAAATGGAAAGTGTTACACAAATTAACTGTTTTGTAATGGAAAAGTTATACAACTGTGCTGCGGGCTGTCGCTTTGAAAGTCCTCACACTAAATGACAGTGGAATTATTGTAGGACATTCTATTTTTCCTCTATCTTTTGTCGGGTTTTTAAATATCTTCTTTTGCTCTCTTTTTTGTATAATCTTTCTAATATGACATGAAATTTAACAAATGTCATTAAAATTAATATTTTCAATACGAATATCCTCTCGTTTAGCCGATTTGAGAAAGCCATTCTGATCATCCAAGTGCAATTTCAAACAATATTCATGTAAAGAGTTTTGAGTTCGAATTTGAAGTCCCTACAGAAAATCAGCGCTAATGTGAAGTATCTGCAACTTGTAAATCCACATAAGGCGGAACCCTCTATTGAATTATAGCAATTCTATTTGTCTACTTTCCCAGAAATAAAAAAAATGCTTCCTATTCTGTTTTACGAGGAACAGTAGTACTACAGATTCTTTATTTAAAAATGCTTGTAAAATTATATAATGGCTATCAAGTTTCTAATTTACAACAGTACCGATTTTTTACTTTTCATGTTAAACTGTAAACACAATTTCCTGTCGTGAATGTCTCTTTTCAATACACTTGATCATTTATTAAAGTTGCATGGCTTTCTTCTACTACCGACGACAATGCTGTGTGTCCTCTTCTTCCACCAGACAGACATTCGAGATAGAACTAAACAACAGATTCAGCGCCTTGGAAGAGTTAGAGGATGAAGACACCGATAGCAGAAATAAAATACTGACTGAGATAAGAGAGACAGCCAAGGAAATAGCAGGCACCAGAAAGAAAAACGAGAGCAAAATCTCAGAAGAAACTAAACTCTTCATGAAGAAAAGAAGGGAAATGAAAGAAGAGGAAAATTTCATAAAAAGGATTGAATACATAGAACTCAATAAAACCGTAGGAAGAAAATAAGAGAGGATGTACGAAGATATAACGAAAATCTTGTTAGAAATACAATCGAGGAAAACAAGAGCCTGAAGAAAACCAAACAGCAGCTCATGATAGGGAAAAAACAAATAATTGCAGTTAAGAGACCAGACGGGACCGTAACACAAAATAAGGAAAAAATTATAAACATATTTGAAAATTTCTACAGAGAATCGTACTACTCCGAAGAAGAGCTAGGAAATGAAGACTCAGAAGAAAATGATGTCGATGTCCCAGACGTAATGAAAGAAGAAGTGGATAAAGTATTTCGAGGGATGAAGAAAGGAAAATTACCAGGAGAAGATGGACTCACAGCAGAGATGTTTCAATGGGGAGGTGAAAAAATGAAAGAGGAACTTGCCAAATTATTCTCGATGTGCCTGAGGAAGAGAGAAATACCCAAAGTTGGAACAATGCTGTTATAATTTTGTTGTACAAGAAAGGGGACAAAGAACGCGTCGAAAATTACAGACCAATTAGTTTACTGTCAGTCCTATACAAAATGTTCACCAGTTATTTTGAATCGTATTGAACGAGACTTAGATTTTAACCAGGGAAGGGAACAAACCGGATTTCGTCGTGGATATAGCACAATGGACCACATACAAACATTGAATGAAGTTATGGAAAGGACTAATGAATATGAACTTCTACTATGTTTGGGATTCGTAGATTTTGAAAAAGCTTTCGATTCGGTCTCCTTGTCAGCAGTACTTAAATCACTTGAACATAAAGGCATCGAAAGTGCATACATCAAGTTACTGCGAAACATTTACTCGACTGCCACTTCTGTCATTAGACTGCATCAAGACAGTGAAAAATTTAAAGTTGGAAAGGGGGTAAGGCAAGGAGATTCAATTTCTCCAAAGCTGTTTTCTGCGGTCCTGGAGAGAGTTTTCGAAAATTTAAACTGGGATGAAGCTGAAATTAAAATTAATGGTGAGTATCTTCATCACCAACGGTTCGCTGATGATATAGTTCTGTTTGCTTGAAGTGCAGAAGAACTACAAACCAGAATGGAAGAACTGAGTAACGAGAGTTCGAAAATAGGTCTTAAAATGAATTTAAGTAAAACAAAGGTACAATCAACATGCTGCAAAGAGGGAAACAAAGATTAGCGGAGAGACAATAGACATAGTTGATGACTATGTTTAACTAGGCCAGCTCAAAACATCGAATGCCAGGTTGACTGATGAAATAAATAGAAGATGTAAAATGGCGTGGAGTTCGTTTGCAAGACTACACTTTACTTTCAAAAGCAAACTACCAATGTGTCTGAAGCGTAAAGTATATAATGAATGTGTCTTACCCGTGATGATGTACGGCTGCGAAACTTGGACATTGAATGCGAAAAGGACTCAAAGATTGAGTCACACAAAGAGCAATGGAGAGATGCATGCTAGGAATAACCAGGAGGGACAGGAAGAGAAATGAATGGATTCGCGCAAAAACAAAGGTAGAGGATGTAATCAAGACTGCGAAGAAGATGAAGTGGAGATGGGCCGGTCACATAGCTAGACGAACAGATGGAAGATGGACAACAAATGTACTACACTTGATTCCTAGAGAAAAGAAACGACCGAGACGACGTCCAAATGTAAGATGGGTAGATGAAATTAAGCGTTTTTCAGGAGCTAGATGGATGAGGATAGCAGCAGACCGAGATATGTGGAAAGAAAAGGGAGAGGCCTTCATCCAACAGTGGATAGAAAACGGCTGAATATGCAGATGATGATATGTTTAAGCAAGGCCATATCTACAAATACACACCTTTGATTTACTTGAAATCCGTGCACTAGATAAAGGAAGGACATTTAGGATATATGTTATTTTTTATATTGGCAGAAGTGGGCTTTAAGGGGGGCAAACCCCCCCTTAAATTGGAAATATCGGTCAATATACATTTAAGCAAGGTCATCACTTGAAACGCACACTCCACTTTTACTTGAAATCTCTACACTGTATAAAGGAAGAAAAAAAATAAGAGACGTGTATTTTTTTTAAGTGGATGAAACACCCCCTGAAATCGAAATATCATCCAATTTCGCACGTTTTAGTAAGGCCGTAACTACAAATGCACACATTGGATTTACGTGAAATCCCTACATTGGATAAAGGAAGGGAAACGAGACATATATTCTTTTAATATAGGTAGACGTGAGGGTTAAAGGGGAAATCCTCATCTAATTTCGAATGTCGATCATTTTCACAGAAAGACAGTTAAACACTCGAATTAGTAGCAACGTCTTCTAGGGCCAACCACGTGTGACTGGATACATTATGTCCAATGCACAGAATATTTTTATTACACTGTAGAAAAAAGCAACTTTAATGTTACGTCGACCCAGAAAAACGACCACCAAGCACATGTTGAATTTAATTTTTATTTAAGACCTTTTAGCACATGTTGAGGTTTGGTGATAAGATTTACCTAACAATAATTCAAATAAACGCCATGCACTTGTTGGATGTACAGTGCATGAAAATTGGTTCGCATCAGGATAGAATCATATGCAGAAGGTTTGTTACTGCGGCGATGAACTTACGAGTTCCGTAAGCCATAGAGTAAGTTATTCTGTGTAGATATTTCAAGCAAACGCGAGGTGTGCGTGACCTTGCCAAAATGTATGAAGTTTACCGATATTTCACGTTCAAGGGTTTTTTCCTGTTTGCCCTAACTTTCGCCAATATGAAAAAGTACGTATCTCCTATTTTTTTCTTTTCTCCTGTGTAGAAACTTCAAATAAATGTGAGGTGACAGTTTGTAGTTATAGCCTTGCTAACACTTGTGAAATTGGCCAATATTTCAATTTTAAAGGGGGGTGTTTGCCCACCTTAAGCCTGACATCCGCCAATATAGTACAACATAAAATGCATACAGATGCATTTAGTGTATGGATTTCAAGTAAATCAAAGGAGTGCTTTTGTAGATATGACCTTGCTTAAACGTATATTGACCGATATTTCAGCTTTAGGAGGTAGGGAAACAGTATGGAAAGAGACCGCTGGGAAGACCGATACGACGTTAGGAGGACAATATTAGAAGGGATCTTCGAAAAGTAGGTGTTTGTGATGAAAACTGGCTTGATCTTGCCCAGGATAGAATCTTATGGGGAACGTTGGTTACTTCGGCGATGAACTTGCGAGTTCCGTAAGCCTTAGAGTAAGTTTGCCCCCCTCCCCCCACCTAACCCAATATAAATCCGCCAGTATAAAAAATACGTGTCTCCTATTTTTCCTTCCTTTATCCAGTAAATGCGAGGTGTGCATTTGTAGTTGCCTTTCTAAACGTGTGAAATTAGAAAATTCGAGACGAGAACGAGACTGATGCCAGTCTCGTCTCGTCTCGATACTATCCCTAATTGTAACCATAGTTAGAACTGTAATTATGTAGTTTGTCCATTTAATTAATGTTTATATGCAAGGAAGTTGTTGTTGTTTTTTTTCTTTCTCGAAAACAAAAATTAGTGAATTACGGGCTTCTAGATTTCAGGTACAGAATGATTACCTCACTCCAGCAATTACTAAAGAGCTTTAGGATTAAAGGGTTACATTTTTTTATATCTATTCTTAAGTCGCTGCCAGAGAGACAAATAAATGCCATATAGCATTTAATATAATTGGTGCACAGAACTTGTAAATCGTGTTTCTGCAAATGCATTGCTGCGCGAAAGTTTTATAATCAATAGGTCAACGGAGTTACCTGTGTAATTTACGAGGTAAAAAATAAACAAATAAAACTAGTATAAACTTACGACGGGTTCCAAGACAATTTACCAAGAAGTTCCGTGAAGGAAATCTACCGGGAATTCTTTAAATGTAGAAAGCTAAGCAAATTAAACGGACCTGCAAGTTCCACAGATTAAAAACTTTCTTCCACTTCCGCTCAGCAGTTCAGGTCAATGCTAATTTCTTTCGGTTTTTATTTATTATTTAAAATTCTGTCCTAGATACCAGATCATTCTCTGAAGACCTTTTGCATCTTCAGGTTAATTTCTTTTATTCTTCTAACAGCTCAGTAGTTAAGGTGCATGGACGTGTCATACTGTCATTACCGCCCATGTAATTCATTTGACATTTCAAGGTTAATTTCAATGAATAGACTTCTATTCAAGAAGTAAATAAGCTGATGTTGGATGTGGAGCACGCTACCAACAGCCTGCAATATCAGAGCCCCAACAGGCTTTTGAACTGCCATATATTACACAGTTGAATTGAATTTAAATTTTATTTATCGCCGTTTGGCATGTTTGGTTCAGGTGGGGATGGGTTAGGTAGAGGATGAAGAGAGTATCAGCCAGGGCATATTTAAGACACTATCACGACATTTACCTGGTGAAAAACCATGGAAAACCTCAGTCAAGATAGTCGGCCGTCGGATTCGACCATTGCTTCAATAAGTAGGAGCAAGCAGGTTTGTGACCGAAAGGTCCCTCAGCAACGTCAGCCGATAGTGGTTTCCTTTCGTCGGATTGACGTAATGTTGTAATATACTATGGATGGGTGTATACATATATAAATAAACACAGAAATTGATCGAACAATGAAATAAAGTATTGTTTAACCCTAGATAAGATACGACTATGAGGCGTTGCGGGTACAAAGGCCGAACTCAACATCGAATCTTATTCATTTTCAATAAGAGTGACTTTTTGTTCAAAATATCATTAGCGTTTCTCTGAAAGTGGCAGATCCTTCAAGGCACGTTAAGCAGTCTCAAATCATTCCGCTCTCGTGTTTTCATCGTTGTATACGATTTTTCTCTCTTAAGAGGGAGCGGTACCCTGGCTACGGCGGCCTCCAAAATAAGCGTCCAATTTAACACTGAATTTCACACATTTCTCATCCTGACTGAGGTTTTTCCTCAGTTACACCAAGCAAATGCTGTGATGGTACCAACAAAATGGGCCCTGGCCGTCTACCTTCCCCCATCCTATCACGGCCGGAGCTTAAGATGCCAAAAGGCCTTAAAATACATTCAAATCCACACATTTCTAGAAATATGGTTTCATCACGTTCTGTCGAAAGAAAAAAATACTCAATAGCCTCTTCAACATAATACATGACACTATAAAGGTAATTAAATAACGGCTTCGCAAGGTATTTTTCTCTCAGAAATAAAGATTATTTCAATAACCCATGTAACAACTGTCTTATGGAAATTGCAATTACAATAATCCTTATTTCTAAGGAGAAAATATCTCGCAAGGCCTTCCCTTAAGTACCTTCACAATGCCAGACAACATCTCGAAGGGACTGCTGAGTAAATGTCTCGAAAGAACTGGATGAAACCATGATATTCCTAGAAATGTGTGAAAATCAATGTTAAATTGGATGCTTATTTTGCAGACCTGTCGTAACTAGGAGCCGATTCCTCTCAATATAGTCAAGGCGCTCCAATCATCATCTTCCTCCTTTTCTACTCAATCATACAATTGTATTATTTAGCATGGTCCGTGAGCAGCCAATGCCCTAACTAGTTTCTTTACCTCTTCTTTGTCATCTCCAGTATTATTCGTCTCTCGTCCAGAGTCGGAAGCAATTATTGCCTTGCTGGAGTCGGAGTAGTCGAAAACATACCGACTCCGACTTCTGCTAAATGAAAATTGTATCATAATTCGTTAAAAAATAAAATATCTCATAGGATTATGACTTAGTACGAGTTCTCCCTGGGTTTTGAGTTAATCCTTGCTTAAAAGCATATGCATCTATCCATGAAGACCTTTCGCGAGGCAGTCCTATACTTGTAGTGGTTAGTTGTTGACTTATTGTGGATTATAAAAATGCAATTATATATTTCCAGTTTGAGTCGATTAAATCCACTTTTCTTATCATTTTAGGTTATATTATTCCCTATCCAAAACTGACATTCTTTCCTACTTTCAACTAAATTACCTCCTTACCCGCCGTACACTTTCGAATATTAGATTGTTTTAAAAGATATTAATTTGAATTTTATTTTTAAGGCCTTTAGGAAACTTTGGCTTGGGTCGAAAGGGTGCTGATGGGAGAATTGGTGGAATGAACAAAGTGGGAGGAAACAACAGGCTTGAAAATTTCAAATAACAAGCTTAATACTTGCTTAGAAATGTTCTAAAAGATAGCATGATGATTCTCCTCAACAGTGATTAAATGCCTTGTACGTTATGTCTATCAATTAATGTAAGAAAGTATATATTACAAATTTTATAGGGCCGGTGATATTAAAAATTCAGGAGTCGCACTAAAAGCTTCTGTGTACCGACTCCAAAGCACTGCTCTGTTTACTCTTTAGCACTTCCTCCTCCATTACGCATCTTCTATATCCAGTTGATTTCTTCCATGCTTTTCGAAGTTCATATTTCGGCTCCACAAGCAATGACGAAAAAATAAGTTTTGTCAGAGATGGTTCATGGATTCTCCTCCTGAGGTAAAATATTCCGGAGGTAAACTAGTCCCTCATAAGGATCTCCGGGCTGGGACTGCTTCAGGGCGCTCCAAGAACAGGATTAAGAAAGACCTTAGAATAGGAACATACGAACATTATACCAAACGGGAGCTCTTCAGGTGGCAGTACGCGAGACCGAGAAGTACGAGCTAGACATATCAGTGATACAAGAAGTTCGGTGGGAGGGTCAAGATGATATCCCACACAGCAAGTACACTTTCTACTACGGGGGAACACAGTCTCACGATTTCGGAACAGGATTCCTCATTAAGAACAGTATCCTTCAGGCGGTTCAGAATATAGAGTTCGTAAACGAAATGCTATCGTACGTTACGATAGGTACTCGATGGGGCAAACGGTTTTATTAAACGTCTATGCTCCGACCGAGGGGGCTACTGATAACGAAAAAGATATATTCTACGATGACCTAGAAAGGCTGTTTGACCGAATGCCGAAGTATAATTCGAAAATTGTGTTGGATGATTTCAATGCAAAGGTAGGGAGGGAAGAAAAATATAGACCTACTATAGGCAAATACAGCCTTCACGAAAAAACCAACAACAATGGAGAAAGACTGATAACTTTCGCGATTTCGAAAAACCTACTGGTAAAGAGCACGTACTTTGAACACAAAGACACACACATGGGTATCTCCGGACGGCAAAACTCTCAACCAGTTCGATCACGTATTAGTAGACAGACGAAGACACAGGGCATACAGAGGAGCGGAAGGTGACACCGACCATTAATTAGTGATCACAAAGGTAAGGGAAAAGTTATGCATCGCGAACAGAGAAAGCAAGGGGTCAAAACAACTGAAATTGGAAGTGAAACGATTAAATAATCCGAGCATAAAAGCAGATTACCAACTCGAACTCTCAGATAGGTTCGAAATCTAAGCCGACTCGAATAATAATGATGATATTAATAATGAAATTGATAAGATGTGGGGGGGCAATTCGTGGAACAGTTAAGAGCGCAGCGAAGGAACATGTAGGTGAGAAGAAACAACAGAAAAACAAACCTTGGTTTGATGAAGAATGCCTTAAGCTTCATGAGGAACGAAAACAAGCTGGGCAACGATGGCTAAGTAATAAAAGCGAAGCAAATACCAACCACTACAGTAACGCGTAAAGAAACGCCACACGCGGATTCAGAAACAAAAAAACGAGAATATCTGATTCAGAAGATAGAGGAAAACGGGAAGACAGATAAAATACGAGATCTATACAACAAAGGGGTAAAATCGTTAAGAAAAGGTTACCAGCCGAGGTTAGGAATGATTAGAAATGAACGTGGAGATCTTCAGGTGGATCCGACTAAAATTGTCGATGTGTGGAAAAGTTATTTGGACAAAGTTCTTAATCTACACAACGGGGAACAAACAGAGGAATTTGGAATCCATACCGCAGGACCGTGGATTCCCGAACCAATCGAGATCGAAACGTCGGTAAAGAAACTAAAAAAATTTAAATCACAAGGAATAGACAATATTCCAGCCGAATTAATTAAAGCAGGAGGAACGGCACTAATCAAGGAACTACATAAATTGATAAGTGCTATATGGAGAAAGGAGGAGCTCCCAAAGGAATGGAAAACCTCAATAATAGTTCCGATTTACAAAAACAGGCGATATATCGGACTGTAAGGTAATTACCGCGGAATCTCGTTACTTTCAACCTGTTACAAGGCATTAAGTATTATTCTGTTAACACGCCTAAGTGTATACGTAGATGAAATAATTGGACATCACCAATGTGGATTTAAAAGAAATAGATCCACGTTGGACCAGATTTTCGCCTTGAGACAAATTCTGGAGAAGAAATGGGACGGTTCACCAGCTATTCATTGATTTTAAGAGAGCATATGATTCTATCAAAAGGGAAAAGTTATACAGTATTCTAATACGATT